>NW_011627046.1:389064-519988 GCF_000204515.1 Acromyrmex echinatior | reverse complement strand
TATATATATATATATATAAAATACTAGATTTCTTATTTAAATTTAAGAATAAAATTTTTATGAAATGATATAAAATTTTTAATTATTTATTTATCTCATATTTATAGAAGTAAACTCTTTAATACATGAAATTCAAATGCACACAGAATAAAAGAGGCATATAACAACAGTATTTGATAAGTTCGGTTTTAGAAAGATATGCGATGTATTCAACGTATAGTTGAAAAGTAATGATTTGCATTGAATTGCAATGCAAGTAATTATCTGATCAAAAAATTTCAATATCTTGTCACCGTGAATTATTTAAACGAAAAGAAATTAAGATTAAATGCGATAATGCTTTCTGATTTTAGTACGGACAGCGGCTGGGATAATCCGTTCAGACCGGATGGCGATCTCTCCCGGGAAGCCGATGAGATCGTCGAACTTATAAAGGGTGGGAAACCGATCACGCCGACTCCGGGTCAGAACGCGCCGCCGTTACCAGGATGCGATGGCAAATCAGGTGATTCGAGTACCAGCCCGCTTCTTAAATCTGCGAATTGTCACGCTAACTCGTCACCGAGGCCCGGTCAGGAGAATGGTAGTGCACGAAGTGGCACTCCTTCGAAAACTGCCGGCAACCAACCTGTTAACGAAAAGGTGAGGTGTTGACGAAAAGGATGTACTCACTGCTCGATACAATGACTTGTTCAATTTTTACTTCTAACGCTAATTTTTAATTTGATAGTACAATGTTTGTATTTAAATAAAAAATAAATACATTAAAAAATCTCTAAGAGTCGATGCAAGATATTGTTGCGAATTATTTATTTTATATAATAATACAACAAATGGTTTACGTTTTGATCTATACTGGAAAAATATTTGTAATTACATAATTATGTTGGGTTTTTTTTAATATTGCAATGGAAAATTACAGATTATATTAATTTTACATGCAATATATATTTATAAGATTCCATTGAACATGAAATTTTACATACAAAATATAAAATGTAAAGGCGGACAGACTTATTAGCCACTTTGCTTCGTCCGTTGTTTTCTAGGCACGTTAAGTTTACAGATTCTGATTGGCTACAATAACATGATGTCCAGCAAAATCTGACTATTTAATTCAGGGATAATTCCAGGATATTCTAGGTAAAAATGTTGGTTTTTCCAGGATTTATATCCATCGATTAATTTTCATTATTTAATTAATTTTCATCCTAATCATGGATCGGAGCGTAACCATTTGTTGTATTATATAAAATAAATCATAAAATTCGTAATAATATCTTATGGCTCTTAGAGGCTTTTTATTTATTTTTGATTCATTTTTTTAGTGACACAATTTTATTAATTGTTCATATTTAAAGTTTGAAGGTCTGCCGAATTAAACTTGAACATTATTAGATACGAGAATCAAGACAAAAACGAAGATAAGTTAATCAGCCATTCGTAATGATGTCTGGTTCAGGTCGGCGCGTCTCGGACCGCAACGGTGGAAGTTGCGAGGATGACGGCGCAGGGCCCGGGCGACGCGTCACAGGTTGAGCACGTCACTCTGAAGAAGAAGCCTAAGTGCAAGTGCTGCGTGCTGCAGTAATGACCGCGCGACGGAGCCAGCGGGGACGCGCACGAGAGACGATCCTCCTCCATTATCGGGAGCGTAACTTCAGCTTCGTGGCTATTGAAGAAATCACGACTGGGCAACTCGAGGTATCGAGGACGCATCGATGAAGAAGCGACTCGAAGAGGATGCCGGAACAGGAAAGCGCCGGCATTCCAAACACGCTCGAGACCTAGAGAACCGGTCCAGAAGGTAATTTCTCAGAGGGAGAAAAAGGTTTCGTCTTTAAAGAATGTGAAGAAAGTGGAACGAAATATTGGAAACGATGAGAAAATGAAGAATATGATTGGATATACGAGAACATCAGATTGTTAAAAATCTGAAAAAAATGAAACGAGCAGCAAGTCAAACAAGATGTTAAAGAAGCTTCTTGTATCTTTCAATCATGAAGAAAAGGGAAACAAGAAAGAATATTTTAATGGTAACAAGAGCAAATTTAATCGGAATATGAAGAAAATGAGGTAAGAGGCTATCGATTCTTGTTGAAGAGATTGGAATCTCTCTTAAAATGCTCTGGAACATGAAGTTAACCCTTACCGTGGAAGATTGGACTCTCGCCAGGCTATCTCTGGCTTTCAAGCACGGAAAAGAGGGATCCACGTGGAGGATGAGACAAGGAACGTCAGTGCGCGAACATTGAACCGCTTTTCGAGAGACAATGATATTTTAATGATGTCACGAGAGAGACCAGAGTTAGGAAAGAAATGGAAAGAGAAAGAGAAAGAAAAAGAAATATATATATATATATTATACATACAAAACTATATTGTAGATACAGAATGGTAGCTGTATAGCTTATATGCTTTTACTATCGTGGTTAATAATCATCAAGATTATCGTGATTTAAAAAATGCATCGTACGTAGAGCGAGAAAGGAAAAGAAAGAATGTGCGAAAGAAAGCGCGAATGTGAACAAGAGAGAAAGGGAGGGATGATGATGAATAATATGATTATATAGGTGGGAAGAGTGTGCGCAACGAGGCATGTAGGCTGCGTTTAGAGAGCGCGTTATCAGTGTTATTTGTATCATACTATCCTTACACGTTCTAATGGATGATGAGGATAGAATGACACAAATAACGCTAATAATGTCTCCCCAAACGCAATTGTAAAGTTCCGCGGGACGTCATTCGTCCGTTAGATCTCGATGCGAACAGATATATCACCGTTTCTGAGGAAGCTAACTTGGCAGCTTTGATCAATCTTTCTTTGCACTGCGAAGGATATTCAACGCGTCGAACATCACTGTATACAGAGGGAGTGTGCCAAATATACCGCATGCTCATTCGCATCTACAAATTTCTTGATCAGTTTGGATCAGTTTTCCTTCAGTGTCACATTGTACCGTTTCATAGGTGCAACACATGTATGGCATATCCAACTCAACTTTGATTATTTATAACTTTTATAAAAATGAATACATTGAAATTTAAATTTTATTAAACATAATTAACAACTTTTTTTCAATTAAAAGGATACAACAATATCAAACAAATGTATGTATCTTTATTAGTAAAAAAGTTATGAGTAATATAAAGTAAACAGAAAAAAATCATTTTGAAAAAGCTGGATATGCCATATCAAAAGTGGTATTGAAGAGTTAATAATTTTACGCTTTATTTTTAATTGCTTCTAATTTAGAAATTAACTGATATGTCGTCTATGATCGAGAGAGAGTACGCAGTTTTTGGCACTCTGTACAATAGATAAGCGTTTATTTTATTAAAGTGGTTCTTTAGTAAAATACCGAAAATTTGAGGCACTTTATCAGTACCCACTCAAAATCACAAATATCTTCATAATTTGAATAAAATGTTAAAATTACATGTAAAATATTTTAATGAAATAGTATAAAATACATAGTATGCAAAAAATGATGAAATAAAAAGAAGTTAATTTCTTGTAAAATTTTCCAGATAGCAGTCTCGTTTCAACAAAATCGGACAAATCTATGATTGCTTATGATGTCGGCAATTTTGTCATAGATTTGTCTTCAACGATTTCGAATATATTCATTGTAGCAATGCTACTTAAGTTGTTTTATATGACAATTTGGTATCGTTGAATTACATTGTAAGCGAGGTTTTTATATCGTAATTTTTTAAACTTTAGAGAAGTGGTAATATTTGTGTGCATTTAAAGAAGCGTCCCCGATTCTTACGTGGTACTGAGTTATACGTTAAAAGTTACATTTTTAATATTTTTTCTCTCATTTCATCATTAACCTACCTAAGAATTTTGCACACATATATCAAATTCGGTATTTCGACTTTATTATAAGAAGTTAAACATTTCTATAGTAATTCGATTTACTAAAGAACTACTTTAAATGCATCGAAGAGTTCCGTAGATAAAATTTCTCTCTTCTTCCTCATCTATCATTTTATACAAAATTCTATGAAAAATTTATTCTATTGCCTTTTTCTTTGTTTATCTTTGTTTCACTTTTTAAAAATTCATATTTTACATGCAGTAAGAGGCATTAATAATAGGGTAGAAATCAAATATTTCTTTCTCATTTTACATTGAATGTATTCTGAAAATAAAATTCCATTTGAATGATTTTTCAAAAATGTTTTATCGATAAAGATAAAAATATTTAAGATCCTTATTGATCGTTAATTAGTTATTGTATTTTGAGACATTGATCATAAATCATTAATGAAGGTTTTCATAAAATTAAAATATAATAATGCTAATTGCAATAAATATTGTGGAATGTCTTTTCATATTTATCAATTTGTTAAATTTATGTTGTTCGCGAGTGATTATAGATTTCATTAGAAATTTTATTTATATATTTATATTTGTGTCAGAAATGGTATAATGAGCTTTCTTCTTAATTCATGTTTTCTGAAATCTTTAATGCTAGCCTCATAACTAGTATCTAATGATAAGGCAGCTAATTGATGATAGTGTTCCCAATTTTATCTGCGGAGCTCTAAAGAAAGAGAATTATTTTTCGCGCAGATATAAATATCGTTAAACGCGTTATTGCTCTACAAGGATCGAGTCCTAAAAATCTTCACGCGTGTGTCTCTTTTAGAACAACTGTTGGATCAGTTAATTACCCTCGAATCGGTAAGTCCGCCCTCAATTTTGTCCGCCACAATGCGAAATTAATCCCGAATCCTTTTTTATAACGATCAATTATATATATGTGAGATTTTTTATCGTAACGAATTATGCAAAATATTCGACTTGATTGCAATTTTGTAACAAAAAATTGGCAGGGAATAAGAGAGAAGAAGTTATTCTTCTTCTGCGGTTAATCATGATGAACAGAATTGCGCCTTTTTGAACATGTCAAGGATTCGAACTTGAACCTCGTCATGTTTCATCGAGTACCTAAGTGCATTTCGTTGATTATTATCATGAGCGTCGCCAGAATTTTCCATAAGGGCACACAGAATTGTTAATTATCTTTCAAAATATAAAATCTTCGTTAGAATTACACACACACACATACACACATACACACACACACGCGCGCGCGCGCGTATAGAGAAAGAGAGGGTGTTTTATTTCAAACGTAATGGAACAAATATAGAAAAATGTTTGGGAAATGATGAAAGATATGGATAAATGTTTCAAATGAAAGTTGTATGGTCTGGAGGGACGCAAATATTAATAAAATTGATTTTCGAAAAAAATCAATTTTTCAATGTCATATGGAGGTTACTATCATTTTATTTTGTTAAATTATATAATTTTTTATATAAAATGATTCCTCTAATTATTCCGCATGTAAAAGTATTATGGTAAAGTTATAAAAAATCAATAGTTTAAGAAATATTTTATACTTCATTCTGACACATATTGACATGAAATATTAAATATTTCGTAACTATTAATTTTTTAATAATCGTACTTTAATATTTTTATGAATAAAATAATGAGCTGTATATAGACAAAATAGATAATTTTTTTAATAAGCAATTACGTATTTTCTTTATGCTTGATTCATCTCATTATTTTGTTCATAAAGATATTAAAGTATGATTATCAAAAAATTAATTCATGAAATATTTGATATCAATATATAGGTGTCAAAATAAAGTAAAATATCTCATAAACTATTGATTTTTTTATGTCTCTATCTTAATACTTTTATATGCAAATTAATTGAAGGAATCATATTATACAAAAAGAAATCTCACAATTCCATTATAAAAAATGGATGTGAAAGTGATTCATATCTCTCTAGTGACATTCTTCATGTCTTTTTGACACTTTTTTTAGAAAAAAAACAACATGGCCAAAATACATCTTCCTTGAAACCGTTCAACTTTTATCTGAAATATTTTTTTATATCTTATATATTTTTCAAGATATTTTCATATTTACTTGAGGAAATTAAAATGAAACTCTGCATACGCAGAAGAATGTTTTATTATTAAATCGAAAAAATTATAATTTTTTTCATTGTCTTGTACCATTAATGGCGTAGTATCTGAAATTCTGAATTAAAAAATTTTATTTAATTCTTTTTTTCGCCTTTTTTCAAAAACTCAGAGCGTGCCTCTCTGCATTTTTCTTACGACGCCCATGATTTTTACGTACCTGCGTTAATGAGTTCCGCGTTCGATCGGAGCGAGCTGGTACGAAATATTATAAATTATTAAAAACTCACGATTACAATGAGCCTTAAATTATATAATTTAAATTTTATAAATACGAACAATTGGTTCCAAATTAGTCACAGAATCTGTCGTTAAAATGTATAATTTGATCAAAACGCTTTAACAGCCCAGCTTGCTCTAATCGGCGGCGAAGCGGAAGTGCCGGGAAAAAGGAGCACTATTATTCGAACGGTATTGAAGATACTATTTTCTTAATTAACAAGCCGGTCGAAGAAGGAAACTCGGCGCCTTCCCACTTCTGCGGTGGCGATTTTTAATGGACGAAAACAATTTATTGTGCGAACTAGTCGAAGGTATCGGGAGGTATTAACTCTTCGTGGCGGCGATTACACAAAGTTTTTTGTATTATAATTGTTTTAAAATCCTAGTTGCGTATATATCTATATATAAGAGATAATTACAAGAGGGTGAATATTGCATCAATGCGTGTAAAGTACGACGCTAAATCTGTTTGAAATTCTTTTTAATTTTAAATTGTAAAATATGTCCCTTTCTAAACAATATCAATAATTTATATCGAATAGTACAACAGTGTTGTAACAAGTATCTTTTGTAAGGCATCTAAGTATAGATCCTCTGTGGAAAAAGTACCTAATGACAAGTATACATACATTTTTTAAATTATCTAGATATAGATACAGATACATCAGTAATATCTGAAAGATTTAGTTATTTTTTAGATATTTCTTACAAAAAAAAACTGCATAAAGGAATTTTATTTTGCAAACTATTACTTATGTAGTACTTATATAAATGTTTGAATAATTGTTATTTGTCATGCTTTTTATAACAGTAGTGTATTGGAAAGTCGATTTCTTTTTGGGATTAAAATTATGTTTACAATATAATGACATAATGTATAGATCAATTACGTATATACATAGACCAAGAATTCTGTTCGTAGCTTGAAGCCGGAAGATGATAGTGTGATAGGATCTGTAATCTCGTTACGTCTCTTTCTATCTTCAAAGAAAGAAGAGATAGCATGGAACCTCAACGTCATTGAAGTCAATCTTAAGTTACTTAAAACTTAAATAACTAAAACTTAACTGTCAATTTCCAACTTCATCTTCCATCCACTGAAAAAAACAGGAAAGTTTGGTCTGTGTATACTCTGTTGATATATATATAGATAAATATCTTGTAACTATGTATTTAAATTTAAAAAGTAACTTACACAAAGTTACTTATAAAGACCTAGGCTCTTAGGTACTGCTAAAATACTTAGGTACTATACTAAGATACTTATATATGATAGAATAGAAAGGTGAGCTATTGCGTATAATAGCGGAAAAAAATGAGGAACACGAAATGACAACTAATATTGAATCCGTACAAAGCGCATGAATTTCAACCACACATTACTGATCAAAAATAAAAGCACAGTATATTTATTGAAAATAGCAACAATACTATATATTAATCCAATTATAAAAACTTTTAAAATATAATATCATTAAAGCATAGTAAATGTAACATTGCACATTTGTTTATTTTCTTAGCTTTTCCGATTGTTTAGTCAGCCACTTACAAATGCCTTAAACCTTTCTTCTCAAGAACTTTATACACATACACAAATTATCGTTAGAAAATAATTTCCAATAATTTCTAATTGCGTGCTTACAAAAATGGCAAAAAGTATCAGTCATATTAGATTTCCGAATGTGGTTGGCTATCAGCTTCCCTCTACTGCACATCTACGGAAATAGCTCACTTTTCTTATTCCACCATACTTATACTTAGATGTTACAACACTGGGTATCAATAATTCGATTTTAAGTCCCGCTAGAAGATAGTGAACGTAATGCAACGGAGTATATCTTTACTTTTCTTATTCTTTTATCTACTCTGAAATGTACCCTTTCGCAAAACTTGCGTTAATCCTCGTGAGAATCCATAAAAACTTCGACCGGATCCGAAAATATTCAATATTTCGCGTGCCGCGAAGAGCCGCTCGAGCGCAGTTTGCGTAGCGCAATGCAAACAAGAGGATCTATAACGCGCATACCTACATACGAGAACCTCTTAACGTCTGTTCCCACGCAAAATGTTGACTCTGCTGAGCTTACAGATATTAAACGAATATTAAATGTCTTGTTAAAAAAACATGTGAAGTACATATTCACTATTTAACACGAGGCCTACGAAGATAGATTCAGAATATAAGTGCCATAATTAAAATTGAAATCCAAAACTTCGTAAATGGAAGAATATAATTCTGCAAGCTTTGCCTAGCGAATAATTTGAATGAAAATTCATAAATTAACTCTAGGCATAAAATCGTAAAGTATGTAGAAGCTCGTCTTCGGATCTGTTCTCGTAGGTCAATGATCTCCTAGTCAAACGCCTATCCATCTCTTCATTTCTTCGGTATCCAATGAAGAAATATCCATAAAATAATTCTTCACTGGATAAAATCCAGTGAAGAAATATAAAATATCTTCACTGTAATTTCAGTAAAGACATTTGAAACATCTACTTTTTTTAACTACATATCTATTTAATGAAAGATGATCACTTCTGTGAATTATGTATATCCTTGCTATTGGTCTGTAAAGCAAATAGTTTATCGAGTTTATAAACAATGAAAACTACAAAACGTCGAAGCAGCATAGGCGTTCAGGAGGTTTAAGCAGTTGCGAGAGAGATGGGAGAAATCGAAAATAAGTTTTTTGAATTTATAGAAGGCATATTATATGGACTTAAAATCACTTTGGCTGAAACTTACGTAAGTACTAGAAATATATGATTACATTGTATTTAATACTTTAAACACATTTTTCTCGAAACTATATCTTTCAAACTAGCTCTCATGGTTTCAAGCAAATTAATGAATCCATCGACTTTGTCTTTTAGCTACATATTTCAAATACCTCTCTTTATCATTGAAAGCATCGAAATTAAAAGATAAATTAAGATTATAAGATCAATTTATTCATTTTATTTCTAACATATATATATAATATAAGATTAATTTGTTTATTTTATTTCTAACATAGATTTAAAAAATTTTAGCAAATTTTTAAATGCTATTTTTATAATTATTTAAAAAATAATTCTTTTTTTATAATTCTGCTTTCAATGATAATTGAACATCTCTAGATTAATAATTTTATTCGATATTTCATTTCAGATAACTGAGGATCGAGATTTTATGGCAGCCATGAAACGATGCGCGTTTGGACACGTCCCGTATTTATTGTTATGATTACCACAATTTTCATTAAGTATTTTAATTTGAAAAAATTCCTAAGTCTTAATAAAATATGTACTATTATGCGTATAAAGTTTTAAATCAATCACCTGCATAATTTCCGTTAAAAAAATTCATAATAATAAGCATAAAAATAGCCTTTTTAGTTCGCGGAAAAAACTGTTCCCTTACAAATATTTATTTACTATTTTCTAAAAAAAATAAAAACCAAATAAATATTAAACGGCATAAGCGTTTTAAATAACTTATTACGATACTATTTTGAACAAAAAAGTTTTTAATTAATATAATGCTTTTTTATTACAGATTTTCAATGGAATTTAATATTTAAAGATTCATAAGGAATTTATAAAAAAAATATGTCCACAAAGAAAGAAAACGATAACCATTTTACAATAACAGTTCATATTTTCTCGACGCTGGAATATAAAAACACCCCAAGTGATTCCTGGGTTAAGTGTGATGTTGATTACGAGCCACGATACGTGGTATATCCGAAAGGATTCAGCAGCAGAGGAATGTGATAATGCTCGTTGGAATGTTGCACGTCGAACATCACGTCAATCATCGGGTACATAAAAGCGGATGCGATTCGTTTGAAATAATCGTTTACCCGAAACTCAATCTTGAATCTGCCAGATCCGGGATTCTCTTGCATGTCTTGCAACAGATTCTCGCAACGTCCATTCGAATCTGTTACGCTATGAAAAAAAATTAAAAATTAATAATCATGAATAAAAAATACAGTCAATACTTATATATCCTCGCTTAACAATCTCAATATTGTGTAGGCTCTAATGGTATAAATGAAAAATAATTAAAAGCCTCTGAAAATTAATGCTAGTTACGTATAAAAATTTATCAGTTACAAATTGAAATAGTTTCGACTCGCGCGTTTAGAGTCCTCCTCTTCAGTAATAAAAGTCTTTAATATACAGTGATTTTTCTACATTACGTAAAAAACCGTTGTGTTACGTGGAAAAACATAAAAAACAATATCAGCTGTTAGGTAGGAGCAATCATATACAAAAGTATTATATTTTAATACATGCCCAGCCCTGTATATGTATATATACATATATATGCATGCGGAGCACGCTTTCCTTTTTCAAATGAAATTCTTATAAATAAAACATTTATATATATATATATATATATAAATGAGACAATGCAAAACGTACCTTTCTCTCAAAACAATCCACTTGTTATTTTCAAACTTATAGAGACACACAAACAAGTCATTAACAGGTCGACCTCTGCTAGTATCCAAAACATGCGTAGTAATACTTAATTTTTCCTTTCGACTTACAGAAGTACTCATCTATTGTATAAAAAAAAACACAAATTACACAATAAACTGCAAGAAAAATTCATAACTTCAGCTTCGTTTCAACTTTGGATTTCTATATCACATTGTAGTGATAATATATTTTGTATTATGCTTAAATAATAATTTGAGTAATCTATTTGAAAAACGATTAAAGATTGACAATTATAAGTAAAAATTAGATTGATAAGAATAAATGAGGTAAGAGAAATAATACTATTTTTGATCGAAGCGTTTCTTATTGTTTAAAATAGAAAGCCTATTTGAGCCAGCACAGGACGTACAGGTGCAAATTTCATTTATTTAAGAAGATATATAACGTAAACGTGAACATTTCGTTTCGTTTCGTTTCATAAATGTTTGGATCCTCTTTAGAGCAAATAAGTCAAGCACTAATGAATATAAATTAGTAATCCGTAAATATAATTGTGATATGTTTTAACCGCAAGGTGAACCATTTTTAAGTTGGGTCAAACGTAAATGCACTATCTAACTAACTTCTTGAATATTAAATTACTCGATTTGCTGAATGAAACAATAAATTAACCGAAACAAATATTTTTCAAAAAATATAGATCTTATAAATGAAAATGTGACTTACATAGGAATCACTATGTAGGACGAACAATATTAAGCATTATGTTCAATAGTATTCATTAAACTGGCTGATTTACTATATGTTATAAATTAAAAATTAAATATGCATCAAAGAGTAGTCACTTCAATAAAATTAGAAACTTACATGAAATAACAAGAATGTCATTTGACCTGAGAAGGTCGTTTTTTAAATTGTGATTCATAGTTTCCTCTTTTTCATAGGTTTTCGACATAAATCATAGATGAGAGTATTATCCTTTTTAATCAAACATCCAAAAAATTCATTGAATTGCCTCTTAACTTTATGATAAATTTAGTCTAGGGTAGTAGGAATTAAAAATCCAAAAGCTCATTTTCGTAAGAATTGTCAAGAGCAATATTGTCTACGTATCTTACATAAAAAGATGTGTGTGGAGCGACAAAGTTCTTTTTTTTTAACGAACACGACTCCAAGTTTTGCATCACAATATTAGCCACTATGGGAGAAAGTGATGAACTCGCTGAGTACACCGAGTCTGTTTGTAAGTACGATGTACTTATTATTAAAAATGAAAAATGTATAATTAAATATTAGATTTATCGCTTTAAACAATTTCGTCTTTGTGATGTCAGTATTCTGCTCAATATTAAGGGACCATATCTTGATAAATCTTCCAAAACTAAATCAATCGATACATTAGTAAAAAGTGAAATTACGTCAAGAGATAAAAATGAAGCATTCTTCAAAATTGTCAAATTAGAAATATTTTTGATCAGTTAGAAATTGTTACTCATAAAGTTTTCTGTTTAGACGTGGTAGACTTTTATTTTATTCAAAAAAAGAAGGTAAATCATGAAAAAGACTCCCAATAAACGAAAAGCTAACGACACGAAAAGGATATTCAATTTTATATATTTTTAGTAAACCATATGCATGAGATAAAATTGGATTTGTAAAATTTAAATACTTGTAACAAAAATCCAATATAAATCCATAATGCTTCCAATTTTTAAGTGCCTTTAACTTAACGATCATCTTGTTCACAGAATTATGTTTTAAAATCGTGTACGCCTCAGTCTGCAAACGATTTTCTGTGTATAATCTGTTTTGTCCAAAGCCACTACTATTACTTTTATCGGTATGTGTGAACAAAATTTGTGGATTATATATTAAAACCAATGTTTTAATCTATTTTTGTGGAAAGCCACAAAAAAGCTATTATCATCCGTTTTTCTTCAGCCATTATGCTGTGTCACCACATTTTTATAGTAGTATCCTAAGTAATAAATGTTTCGTAATTTTGAATTTAGAATCGATTGAACAATATTTTGAAGAACACAGTAATTGTTAAGTTTTAATTTAAATATCGATTATTAATCAAGTTATTGTATAATATATAAATGTGGTGCCACCTTCTTTTGTATTATCTTGCGTTGCAATCTTAAACTTGAAATTTTTGTTATTTTATTTCAGATTCAATTTACGATTACGTTTCAAAATAAATCGAATAAGTACAATTTATAAAATTGATATATTTACAAAAATTTACATATAAATATTAAATATTTAATATTTAAGATTCGCTTCGAATGAAAAAGATTTTTCTTATTTGATGAAAGATAAATTTAGATATCAATGTAATTTTTCGTTAAATAAATTCCTGTAGATTCTACATTTTTAAGTTTTTTTAAAAAGCCTATATATACATATATTATATAATATTTTTCGTATTGTGCATTACATTTTTTAATAATTTGAGGAAACGGTCTGATCTACTTCACTGTCACCACACTTAGTATTCACGAATATAACTAACTACGTTCGAACATATGCAGCTTTCAAGACCGTCTAAATATAGATAAAATGGATCAAAGAGGTCAAGGAATATGGGCAATGCGATTGAAAGATTGATACTTATCTCTAGTATACATTCATTAAAATTTAATAATATTGTTTGTTTAAAAAAATACAATACGAAACATATGATTCAAGCGAAAATAATATACGAATACAATGTTTATAAGAACAAAATTCTATGTGATATGCGAGAATAAAAAGCAAATAAAATATTGACATTTACTTATAAAAAAACTCTCGAAAACTAACGTATTTTGTTCAAAAACTTATTTCATTGAATACATCATTGAAACTCAACTTATATTAAAAACAATTCTTAACTGCATGTACCAAACCATACCTTATACATATAATATAACAATCTTAACAGTTATCTATGTAAATACATTTTGTTGATTATGTAATACATTTTATCTGCAAAAGCATTAAAAATATTTTATTATTTTATTTATATATTTTGATTATAATTACTGTTTATAATATAATCTAATATAATTATATACAGAGTGTAACTAAAATAAGATAACAAATTTCGGGGCAGAGATACTCCCCCCCCCCATACTAAAATATGAAAAAAGTTCATATGAACAAATGTCCGCAAACTTACTGTTAGTGAGATACAGTTCAAAATATTTATTAATAGAGGAAAATAAAAAAAAGTAATAGTTATTATTATTTAATATTATTTATGTCCAATTTTTAATTACAATAAATGTTTGAAGTATCTTCCATTTGATTCAATACACGCTTGGACACATCATGGATTGTCGGACTTTTTCAAAGATTCCGGGGCAAATGCGAATGATATTACAAGCATCAAAGATGAGTTGGCGTAGCATATCTTCATTGGCGATTGGAATTTCATAAACTAAGGATTTCAAAAGTCCGCGCAGATAATATTTAAATATTTTGAACTATGTCTCAGTAACATTGGATTTGCGGACATATGTTCATATTTTTTTATGTTCTAATGTAGGGGCATAGCCTCTGAAGTTTGTTACATTATTTTAGTTACACCATGTATACAGTGTATGATATATGCATGTTATGTATTTTGAACACATATTCAATACATATACTAACTTATTTAATTCTCTCTCTCTCTCTCTCTCTCTCTCTCCCTCTCTCTCTCTCTCTCTCCGATATAAAAATAATAAAATACACTCGCAGTTTCATAAAAATTGTGAAGTATTTCTTCGCAACTATATCTATCACGAAAGAATTTATTCAATAGCACATCTTATGTGCCACATCTTACTTACGTGCCACGATAGGTTGTGTAACCAAATGGACTTAATAAAAGAGGTATGTGATAGTGAGTTGTTGGTTTTTTTACATCAAATACAATCTCGATGAACGGAAACATAGTATCTATTCTTTTCAGTGTAAAATATTTATCGACATCAAAATGAAGCTTATAACGACCGATCGTACCTTTTATCTTTTCCATCAAATCATCACAATGACCCTCTGCATTTGTACTACTGAAAAAAAATTTTTTTGTTACCACATTTATATTCTTAACATTTTTCAAAAAAAAAAAAACAAAAAAAAAACAAAAAACCAATAGCAACAATTATACAAATATTAATCTTAAAGTTATAAATTTTATTTCTTTATGTGTATCTGTTGTATGTATCTTTTCTTGTTTCATGTGCCATTAAAAGTACACATCGAATAATTATATAAAATTAATATCTTAATAACTAGAAATATTTGATATTAACATTATCATTGTCAAAATTTAAAACAAAATTTTATAAAAATTAATTACTTAAATACTTAAGGGAATGTTAGCATCGCGTTGTTTATTTTATCAATCGAACGCAATAATTTTTATATTATTTTTCATGTATTGTTTTTAGATGTTTTGATATGAATATTGTTTTGGTTTGAAAATTCTTCTCCAGAATTAAAATTTAGACAATAACGCAGTCCGGATTACACGATTTCATGAAAACCAAAAAATTCGAAAATTATAGTTTTATTGCAAACTTCTAGCATCGATTCATAACAATATATACTTTTATAAAAAAAATTATACTTTGTATGTATAAAACAAGCTTGTGCGGACTAGGGAACTACACGGAAGAACAATACTGTATTTTTAGAAATATGCTTAGGAACTTTAGTATAAAAGACAAAACTGTGTAAAAATTGTATAAATTATTATTATATTACTACAAATTATTATATTACTACTATACTACTTCAGGATTATATTATAAAAGTTCGAAAAATCAATTCAGCGCGCAATTTTCATGGTGACATACGTAGTATTGAATTATTTAAGCACTTAAGCTTCGTTAAAGGCTTTTATTTCCTATCGGTTGTATAAAAATTTTATATTTCGTGTGCCAGCGATATTGATGTATAGTAATATATAATGATTTGCTGATGTTTCGTAAATATGTGTAAATCAGTAAAACAACAATCCCGTCACTGTTCGGCTGTCATATCAGTATCCCCTTAATAGAAAATCGATAAATCTTTTGTCTCAAATTATAAAGGCTATATTAAAGAAAATAAAAGTAACATAATAATGATTAATTATAAAAAGACGTACTTTTCATTTAAGAAGGTCCATTTACCATCCATCAGTTTGTATAAGCTAACTTGTAACCCACTAATTGGAACTCCTTTGATATTATCCACAACATATGTAGAAATTCGCAATTTTTTCGATGTTTCCCTGGCTGATTTCCCTGATGATTTTCCGCTAATCTAGAATAAATAAATATGTCAATCAATCAGCCTACGTTCTGGATCACATAGAAAACAAATAAATAAAAAATTACACATTTTTTTTACCTTCTTAGTCGACAACTTAGTATCAGCCGATTGCTGATTAACAGGCTGTTGGCTGGTGCTAGGAATAATCAATGATTGATCGATGTTGGAATCTGACTTTACTTCAATTTTGTTCTCTGATTCGTTTATGATTTTGTTTTGATCAGTCAACATCAATGCTGTTGGGTTACCCTTAAGCTTGGTCAGCACATACTGTGTGCCCGGTTGGAACGTACCGCCAGTTAATGTAAAAGTTTTATTACCACACATTAGAGTGATGGTCTTTTGAGTATTCGGATTCGGCGCAATCGGCACATAATTCATCGTACTCTTAGGCATTATGCTTGTCGCAACACTTGTCTGATAAGTTGTACTCAATATCGGTAATGATGTAGTTATGAAATTATCTTTACTATTCTCCAGCTATAAAACAATATTTTTTGTATATATAGCTAATTATGATTTCATATATAAAAATACTTATATAATACAAATACTCAGCCAATGATTTTCAATATGAGATTTACGTATAATTCAATTAAATTTAAGATTGATGTTCAATAGCAGTTTTTTAACTGTTGTTTATATTCTTCTATCATTCAGAAAAATAAATTACTCACAAGAACTTTTCCATTCTTGGTGGCTTTGATTACCGTTTTTTTATTTTCACGTGGTTTTGATGTTTCCTGAATATCATCCTCTAATTCAGGTAAAACAGATATATCATTGTTAGTCGATTCTATCACCATCTCCACCTGCACGTTTTCTTGATCCTCGACTACTTCTTCCTCAAGATATTCGTTATGAACATGGGCCATCGCCTTTGTCAAAGGATCTTGACATTTTTCCTACATGAAAAATTAGCATCACGAAAAATTATAATATATAAAAAACAATTACATTAGAAAAATCGACAGATGTCAAACTATAAAATTAATATTTTTTATTGCACGCATACATAATCTGTTGCATAAATTACCTCGGATAATTTGATCTTCTTTATTACAGATATAGAATCCTCATTGGATTGATCACTATCCATCTCCTTTTCTTCTTTCTGTTCAATATTGACTTCTTCAATTTTTCTCTTTACATTTTCCAATTCTATTGAGTCTTCCTCGTCTGTATCTAATCTTTCAACAACATATTCGATATCGTCATCCTCACCTAGTTCCGCTTGAGAAGAATCATCTATTGTCTAAATAAAAATTTACACATATATATATGTAAATTAGTAAATAATTCTAATCAGAGCCAAACATAAGATGAACGCATGTTATTAAAATTAGCATAATACAGTAATTACAGACATTTCAATCCACATTTTAGAGTCCTTCTCAGTACAACAAAGGGGAATTGAAATATAATAACAGAATTCAATACTAAATAGTTTTCAAATAAAATGCAATATTTAAAGTCTGTTCTACAATAGAGTCGTAAGCGGTAAGTCATAAGAAATTAACCAATCATAGTCGATTATTCTTCTCTTAACTGTGATTGGCCAATTTCTTACAGCTTACGACTTGCGACGCTATTGTAGAACAGGTAAAATAAAGCCGGTTACATTAATTGCAAGCTGATCGCAAATTTGTTGCAACAGCCAATCTGAAGCGATTTCAAAATACAAGCTTCAGATTGGCTGTCGCAACAAATTTGCGATCGGCTTACAATTAATGTAGAACCAGCTTTAGAGAATAAGACGAGATGTAGCACTGTGTAAAATAAATTCATATGCTGAGTGTTATGTCTAAGCGTCTTCTTCATTGAATTTCCAAATTGATTGAGGAATAATAAAATATGAATTGTTAAAATAAACAATAAAAAAAATATTAGAAAAATAAAATTTGATAAAAAGACATATAACTAATGCCTGGACAAATCGATTGGAATGGATCAGATGTTCAAGCTCATAAATTAAAGAAAATCAAGATACAAATCATGATACATATTATGGCGATTATATTGCTATGACTTCGGAGAACCGATAATGTGTACGCAGTATATACAGATACACAAAATATACAAATACGAAGATTTTGTCTGTCCACACAGCCCATCATTCGAAAAATGTAGACAATGGGTATAAATGGGTGCATATGGGCCTTTTAAACGTATTAATTCCTAACAAGATAATCAATAGGCTCTAAAGAAAAATCTAAAAAATAATAAATAAAATGCCAATTTGAGTCAACATTGATTATTCGTGTATATTATAACATATACGTTTCAACCTACGGTCAAGGTTCTCTTCACAGTACTAAGAAATTTACTTGGTTATCAAATTACTAAGGTTACTAAAAAAGAAAGAGATTTTTTTTTTATTTTGAATCGACTGATCAAAAGGAATTAAAAAATATATTTCAAATTGCTAACATGAAGTTATCCGCAAAAAATAAACTTACATGTCAAGATTGAACTGTTTCTCTAAGATATGTTATTCCATTAGACTATTCTATTTACTGTTCTAATACAATTATGAATAAATTAAAAAATTAATATAAATAACAGTTAAAATCAAATTTTAGTTCACTTAATAAGTTATATGAAACAAATTAGGCGTTATTAGACATAACTGTAGATGAATGTAAAGTGAAAATTGAAAGAAATAGTAAACAGAACATGTGCTTACAAAGACAATAATTATACATGTTCTATTGTCCACTGTTTCTCTCAATTTTCATTTTACATTTGTCTACCAAATAGTTATGTCGTCTATTAACTCTTAATTTGTTTCATGTAAATGAACTAATGTCTGATTTTAACTGTTATTTATATTAACTTTTTAATTTATTTATAATTATATTACACAATAAATAGAACAGTCTAATGGAACATGTATAACATATCTCACAGAAACAATTCAATCTTGACAGTCATGTAAGTTTATTTTATCATATTTAACTTCATGTGTGTTAGCAATTTAAAATATATTTTTTAATTCCTATTGGTCAGTTGATTCAAAACAAAAAAATTTCTTTCTTTTTTAGTAAACTTAGTAATTTGATGACCAAAATTAACTCGGATATCACTATCACAGTTTTTTCGTATTTTATACGTTAATAGTTTATACTCGTATGCGCTATCATTATGTAATTTTATAATTAAGTTTAAGTAAATTTCTTTGTACTGAAGAAGATCTTGACCATAGATCGAAATATATACGTTATAATGTTCACTTTGAATGATATAAAATACATACGAATAAGTGTTGGCTCAAATTGGCATTTTATTTATTATTTTTTAGATATTAATTCTTTTCTGTCAATCGTCTGTTTACATTTCTTCATTTACATTTAAAGAAAGCAGAATTGAAACATTTCGTATCGGTGTGTAGAGAATTATAATTTAATACGTAATCAGTAATTATATGCAATAATCCAACATGAAACAATTACAATAATCTGTCTAAAATTTAACTGATTATTCAAAATTAAGGATAATATTAAGGATAACAGGTCAATGAGAAATATATTTTGTATGGAGAATATTCGCGAAAGATCAAGTGCAAGTGATCGAACGTGAAAACGTGGCGCGCGCTAAGCGCTATAATTCAAGCGGTGCGTCTACCAAGCAATCTCTACTCGTCACGCAAGATAGACATAATACTCGCCGCGACCGATACATATAAGCTCGTATTCAAATTCGAGCTTTTATCTCTTAAATGCTATAATATGCATGATATAAAGTACAATATGTTAGCGCGCTAACATTGTTGTAAGCACGTTCTGAACCGGCCGAAATACCGGCCATATATAGCGCGTTCAGTAGACTCAGCTGTTTCGAAACGAATCCGTGAGCGTTCGCTGATATTGTATTCTTTTAGATTTTAGAATATTTTAGATCATTCAATAGTAGCGACCGCTCACAGATCTGCTCCATAACAGTTGAGTCTGCTGAATGTGGCTATAGTTAGCGATAGTCCGCATAGATACGTGTTTGTTCAGATATTTAGAAATTAATATCTTCTCAAATATTGCGAAAATTGCAATGGTACTTTTTCAGTTTAGTTTGCTCTACTCGAACACGAAATATTTTGCGGTTATTCTGCGACATTCTGACAGAACCTGTATTTCTTTTTTTTTTTTTTCAATAATAGATATACAATTTTTAAATTAACAAAAGATTTATACTGACCTCAACTTCTTCCATAAGTCCTATTTCAGGTGCATCGGCATCTGACTTCTGTATCTGTTGCTGTTCCAATTGATATGTCAAGGCCGAACGCTGATGCTTCATTGTGCATGTATGTTTCAGTAGCGACAAACGATGTGCGTGTAAATTCTTTCTGCAATATAGGCAGTAAGCACGAGTCGGTTGATTGGAAACTGAAGTCAGCCATCCTGTTTATAAAAATATTTTAAAAACATTAATATCTTTTACTTAAATAAACTCTATATCAAAATATTTAAATTACTATTACTTTACTGAAGATTGAGAATTGTAAATTAAAGTTCAAAATTCAACCAATCAGAACAAACATTAATAATTAACAACTTATTAATTAATCGAAACTAGAAACATTGAGTGCTTCATTCGCGGCTAAAATAATCAAATAGCTTATTAATCGAGAAAAACTATAAGGAAAAAACTCGAGTATTTCTATAAAAATCTTCGAAATTCGATTAATCGAAGCAACATCGCTCATATCACTGACGAGATACTATTATTATATTACATTACGCCGAGGACGGTCGGCGCTTACGGAAGTCACGTGCCTATTAAAATTTAAGTGAAAGTAAGAAATTAATAATACGCTAATAATTTCATAATTTATTACTTTCGTAGACATGTATATGTATGTTAAAACTTAACAATACTTCATTTTTATTTAAAACTTTGATTTTAATGTTATCATCTGAATTTGATTATCAACAGAGATGATAACTGTAAAGAAAAAATTATAATTTTTCGGTAATATATGAGATATTATAACATTAAAAGGATGCATACTTATTTATATAGCATTTATATGATAAAAAAATCACGAATTTAATAATCATTGAAATATTTATGTTAATCATAAATTTTTATTAATTGTTGGTAACGTCACCGTTCTTCAATTATATTGTATATCCCCAGACCCCCCCGGGTCCTATTGATAGTCATGAAAATTTGTCCAGAGCCGACGATCTTTAAATATCTCGTCGATGCCCAATACTAATAGCATATTCGATTTACTGACTCAACTCAAGTCAACTCATGGTCTGTTCTTTTTCTAAAAATGAATGTCGAGTGTCAGCATGAAAAGGCATCTTTATGGTTACTGTTACGGAAAATGTGTGCGGTAACCTTAAAAACTTTCTTTTCCCTTTACGTTGCAGCAAGATAGATTAAACTAGGAACTAATCCACTATATGTGCATAGGGTATAGAAAATTAAATCAAGAGCAGTCAACCCAAATGCAACATCAGATGATTCTATGCTTAGGGTTTCCTGTGAGCAACGCAAAAAAAGAAATAGAGAGAGAGAGAGAGAGAGAGAAAGAGAAAACGCACCTTTGAAGTCCGACATCTGTTCCCACTCCCTCCTGTAACGCTGCGTATAGACCCGCGTCTTCGCATGGCTGATCTTTCCCGTCGGCGTGAGACGTAGAGGTTGAGACGGCGAAGTTGACGTGGAAGTCAGCACATTTCTACATATTACGCCCCGCTCGGCGACGAGCGTGACAGTTTTTGCCGTTTTTGGCGAGATACTGATAGTGTCCATTCGTGCCGAATTCTCCAGTTATGCGTGCCAGTCGCACAATCAAGTATTTGTATCCAAAATAGCAGCGTGAAATCACTAAATAGTTTTTTCTTCTTGCTCCGTTACTGTGGTTATTTGACGTGAGTAGGGAACTACGATGAATACGACGACGATCTCTAGACTTTCTCGCCTAGTATTCCGTTCTAACTTATCTAACTCCCTAGCGTAATGGCGAATGCTGATGTTACTGCACGTAAACCGATCCGTTCGGGTCGAGTTCTCTTTCGATCGACTTGGCTGTTAAGATGGCAGTGCAATGCAGGGCCGTATAAAGCTCTATATATCAAAGTAGCACATTTTAACCTACTAACCATACCCTATACCATTAATACTAAGCGCTTATTGGACTACAGACAACTAAATCGAAATGGCGGTCGAAATAGCCAAAGAAGATTGGATTAGGAAGATTGTCGATATTTCGGTCAGATAAAAAAAAATGCATTACATTGGTAATATATAGAGCTTCCAGGGCCGTAACTATTGACGATGGCGCCTCGTCTCGAACAGACACGAATATTCCCGAATCGCGACACGATTCATTTCGTGGAATTTATCCCGTCGATCAATCTTTTTCGCATAATCGACTAGATGCGATTATTAAAAATCGACAACTTTATGAAAATTCGCGTGAAAGCCTAAATGGTTAGTTTATAATATAATACCAATTTTATAATTTATTATCCTGATTTTTTTGTAGACACATATATGTTTCAGATTTAATAATATTCAATTTTAATTTCAAACTATAATTTTATTATCGTAATCGATTTGATTGAATGTACGAGCGAAATAATTAAAAAATTTATAATCACTAGTATCGACATTCTTCAGATTATCTTTAGATTATCTCCAGAACTCTATTAATAGTTATGATAATTTATCCAAGATTTTTAATATCTCGTTGAAGACGCATTCAAGACAAATTATATATATAAACATTAAATGTACACTACAATAGGAAATTTAATCGTTGCTCGGTATCTATTTATTTTGACCTCGCTTTTATCTACGTTATTATACATACGCAAATAAGTGCGTAATACGCTAATTTTATCGATGTGCGCGCACAAAAGCCAAGCACGCATAAAATTAATATGAGTAATCATAATAAAACATGAGAACACTTTCTAGTTTATATTAAAATTAGTGATTTGCGTTTAACAGAGAAAACAGTTTTGCAACTGTTATAAAATTCTTCAATACGATTGGCTCTTTTCTTTGGTTCTTTACAGATCTAAATGCAGAAACCAATCATATTGAAGAATTTTATAACAGTTGCAAAACTGCTTTCTCTGCTGAACGCAACCACTAATATTTTTTAAATTATTGTTAATTTTTATAAATTATTATTAATTGTATTTCCGAAACCATTCTTGAAAAACAGTCTCTGCTTAAAAGTCACTTGAGGGATTTCAGTTGGTAGCCAATTGCTTGAAGTTTTCGCAGCCATTTCCGAAACAATACATTTCTCTAGCTCTAATATCCTTTTTTTATACTAGAGAGATCCTCATTATACACACAAGTTCATATACTACCATCCAGTATCCTATTTTACAATTGGATTATATTATTACAATATATTGGGTCATCTAAAAAGTATCCGCGGTTTTTTGTCACTAGATGGTGTTGATGGTCAACACTATCTAGTGACAAAAAACCGCGGATACTTTTTAGATGACCCAATATTATTAATACGCTCCAAATAATAACTTTCTACCAAGTAATTTCTGGAAAAAATCTGGAAAATTAATAACTATCAATTTGCCGAAGAATAAATCGAAATGTTACTACATGGCAAATTTTAAACTTTAAATTATTTTGTTATAATACCTTAATAATCTAAATTATTGATAACATAAATAAACACACAAAATAATTATAACAATGTATATCTTTAATAATAAGGCTTCAAAGAACTAAATCGAAATAAGAAAAAAATACAAAACAATATAAGCTACATTGCTCTAGTTTATACTGATCATTTAATACCACCGACGAGATATTATTAAAGACCATCAACCCTAGACAAATTTTTATTCTCACAAAAAAGGTCCCGATGGCCCGAAGGTAATTGAAGAACGTTGATCTTATCGACAATTATTAAAGTAAATTTGCGATTTTTAATATAAATATCGATTCTAATACAAGCTATTAAATTCATAATTTTTTATTATATAAATGCTTCATAAATTAGTATGCATACTTGTAATGCTATAATTATAATTATAATATATACATATATATTGCCGCATAATTTTTTTCTCTACAGTTATCATTTAACTTATATATATATATATATATATATTATATATATATATGTATATATATATATATTATATATATATAAAATTTAATATATGAAAATTGTTTATAAATATTAGCATATTTGTAAAAATAATTCCAATACATCCTTAAGAAATTGATGATGATCTTTGCGTAATTTTCAAACAATTTCTCCAAAAGTTAAACCAAAAGCATCTCATAGATCCCCTTTCAAACCATACAATTTTTGTATGAAACATTTTTTTTAGATATATATTATATTTAAAAATATCATATTCAATATCTCAAAAATGTTTTATAAAAAAAAACTAGACTGATATATACATTTACATTTCAACCATCAATTCGATGAAAAATAAATAACATATCGAAATATTTTTTTCAAACGCTGTATGGAAGAATACAAGAAAGAAATTGAATTTCAACATACTATATTTTAATATATACTCCTAAGAATACTGTTAATGATTGAGAGAGAAATGAATAAATATGTAAATATGTAAATCTCGGAAAAAATTAGTTTTTATTATTCTATAATAACATTTTTTTAAAAAGTCATCAATTCCGGACCAATATGTAAATAAAAGATAGCTCTCTACTTTACTCTTTACTTTAAAGTAATAAATCACTTTTTAATCATATATAGCATTTGTTATTTGATCTTATATTGTTAATTTCTTTCACCATTCTATGCAAACAAAAATTTTTACAAATTCTAATTTTCCTTTCAATTTTTCGGAATTTTCGAATGCCCCATCAATCTTTTTTAATATTTTGACAATGTAACTATACACGTTCATATAAATCATTCTATTATATTGTTTAACTGACATTGCTTTTGTTATGACCCCGTCTTTTGTATTCCTCCGTAAAGAAACGCACACATGAATACATACATTCTCTTATGCATTTTATATGTGTAGTAAAAGACGCAGGTAGAGAATACCAGTATACCGTCCAGATGGGATTTAAAAACGGCCTCAGCAAATCACGTTGCAGCTATAGGATGGAGACATAGAATCCGTATACCTGTGGACTCACCACTTCGACTGAACGTTATAAGTGAAAGCTCAGTTTAAATGCAGACATCACGCTACACGCTCTTTCTAGAAGATTTGGATTGCGATAGTTCTGGTATGGTTACAACAATTGCATTTTGATAAATCGTGTAATACATTCGATAAATCGATAAATTATATATTTATATATTGAGTCTACACTCACGAAATCATAATTTTTTTAAAAACTAATTTTTTCTTTTATCGTTCATTTTTGATTTTGTCCTTTTCTATAATGTTTGCCAAGGCGTTTTCTAAGAATTCTAAAAGTTAGGGGGATGTTAGAGCAACGTGTCAATTTTTACGAATTACAGTACAACCGAAATTTTCAAATTGATTTTACGGATTGCAAAATTACTTTGTTACAGAATTAAAAGACGCATAAATAGAAAGTCCGGATATCGATTTCAAAAAATGAAAGAAAAATTAAAAAATTCAATTATTTTTGGCTTATACACAGTAATAAATTTTGTATTAATTTAACGTAAGATGAATAGAAAGCAACACAAATGTTATGTAAAAACTGAATACAAACAAGAAGCGTAATACTTTGACACAATTTAAAAACAAATTTTATATTAAATTGACACATTTATAATGTTAAATTTAACTAAAATTGAATGCTATTGTCACATTTTTAGTTTAGGCAATGCCTCTGTGATATTTAACATATGCAATAAAGATTTAAGAGATATTTACTGTTATAAAGAGAAAACATAAAATATCTGTACCTTTTTACATATAAAATATATAACTAGTTGTATAAAACATATTTCTTCAGTAAAATTCATATTTATAATATATTAAATCAACACACATTTTATTCATTTATTCTTAGAATTTATGTTTTAAAACTACATTATGTTTGTTATTTGTTTACTTATCTATAAATTGTGCCATTTTAACTGAAAAATGTTAAATTTAAATTTAGCACAAAATATTCAAATAACAATCATATTATGTTAATTTAAAACTTGGATATGTTAAAAATTCAATACAAAAATTTTAACAAGGATTCATTTTAACATAAATACAAAATGTTTTTACTGTGTATAGCTGTCACTTGAAGTTGAAGTTTGTTTGATATAAAAGTTTTATAGTTCATATGAATAGTATAAGCATTCAGCGGACCTCAAATTACAGGGAGTCACCTTATTCATGTGTGTATGTGTATGTATGCATATATGTATATTTTTAATAAGTAAATATCTATTATTATTATTTGCAGAAATGATCAATCATCATATGCGACATAATCTTCTGGAAGAATTTGATAATTTACGACATATATAATTTTCTGAGAGTTTGAAATTAACGTGTTACAATACGTATATCAATCATGAAGAAACCAATTTTGTACAAAGTTGAGACATACATTGTGCCTAGAATGGAGAACTTATCAATAATTAATGAGATCGATGATCTCAAGATCGCAAATCAATTTGATATCAAGAGCGAAAGCATATTCGAGAAGAGTACGCAAAATGAGAAAGATACGTCGCTCACTTCAAATAATAAATACGAAGAAACCATGAAGTTTTCCACTGAAGATAGCACATTGATTGGTATAAAACTCGTGAAAGGCATAACGAACGAGAATGACACTCTATCCATTCGCGACGAACATTTGGATAATGATATCATTAAATATTATAACAACGCGAATTCTTGTCGTTCTAACGAACGTGTACGAAAAACGGAATTTCAAGCATCAATTGGACCACAGGAGTCATTGTATCCTGCGAAACAGGACGAACAGTTTGATGTCGATTGATGAGAGAAGTGAGAACTCCTTGGACTCCAAGCTGAGCAACTTCTGCCGTCACGGTTACAAGAATGGCTGTACCGCATCGATTCCGTCACCTGAAGAAGTTAGCGAGGAGATCTTCAGAGAAAATTGGTTGCACAAAATTGAGATCCTAAGGAATCGTGAAACCATCTTGCGGGAAAAGGAGATAAATCTGCAAAAAAGAGAGAGGCAGCTATTTAGAAAAGAGAAGGAACTAAGAATCACGGAGAGACTTCTCAATGATAAAATGAAGCAGGTAGAGCAGCTAAAATACCAAAAAGACATAGTAATAGAAAAGACGCTGGAGCAAGCGGCACAAATTTTATACGATATCGAAAAATCTGATCTTGTAGAAGAGGAAATTCTGAGAAAAGATGATGTTTCAAAGAAAAAAAATATTCCGAAAAAGGAAGAAATTCCAAAAAAAGAAGAGGTTCCGAAAAAAGAAGAGATTCCGAAAAAAGAAGAGATTGTGAAGAGAGAAGAAATTCCGAGAAAAACAGAAATTCCTCAAAAAATAGAGATTTTAAACAAAGCGGAGATCCCAAAAAATCTTCAACCTATTATCAATCCACACGAAAAAGAGGAAAAGAAAAAGCATTTGATACATCCATATTCATCATCGAGAAAATCTTTTTCTTCGAAGACTCATTCTTACGCTACTATAAAGTACAAAGAGCGTCCTAGGATAAATTACGATAACCTAAACTCGTCGTTGTCAGCCGCTAGCATAGATACATCTAACATACGAACATCGGAACTATTTAATCCAGTGCTTTATAAGAAGCCATATGCGTTCACAAGATCAGTAAGCGAGCGATGGACCAAGTACAAAGATATCCCAGGAACACTGCAAAGAGTAGCTGAGGAGAAACCCGAGCACATGATCGAAGAGGATAAAATTTTTCGGAAGTTCAGCGATAACATATGCGCTTTGCAAAAGAAGGAGACAAGGTTTCAGAATTACGGACCCGTAGATATTCCTGATGATATTCTAGGCAAGACAGAACGTAGTAATAAAGACAAGTTGTCTTCTTATCTTAATTTGGAAACTGGCGAGAAATGTAGCCATCGAGATCAAGCCAGCACTTTCAAGGATAGGCCGGTGTCCTGGACAAACGAAATGGACAAATGGATACAAAAGCACCAGATGTACAATTCAGCGACCAAACAATCGAATGAGAATAAGGAGAACGTCGTGTGCAATACCTATAATATCAAGAAAAAAACGAAGAAAAAGTTGAAAAAATTCTCTCTATTTCGTTAGCACTTCGATGGTATTTAATAACACACTAAAATGAGAATAATAATAGTTATTATTGATCATTTGCATTACTTTAATCACTCGCATTACACTGGATTAGTACACATTAAAGACTGTTTTAAGATGACGACCTTAATCTCATAATATAGCATAGGAATTTTACTTGTAACATTATTTCTTATTTGCGTAATTTGTTTAATCATCATTACTACTTCTATGACTTTATTCGATTTATTATTATATTGTTCTGAAGAAGACCAAAAAAAATGGTTGACATCTATTAAATTACGTATATTAAAATAAATTGTAAAAAAATACACACCAACATGGCTCATCGCGATTTTTTTTTATTCAAATTTCATTTGAAATTCTGAGCCTTAATTAATTCATGTAATTATATTATCTAAATGCAATGGCGTAATTTAAACTTTGACAATAAAAGAAAACATTTATTTTGTTAAATAACGTGACAATATCATTATTGGGCATTTCATTGTTTAAAATATTTACATGCTTTTAACATTTAATTTTATTAATTTCAAATATAGTAGTTTTTAATATGTATTAATCTAATATAATGCAAGTCTTATTGTTTCGTGTTTATGAGGATCTCTGAATATTTGTGATGATCTCTGTTCAATATATAATGTAAATTTAATGTAATTTTTATATAAGTTCGTGTATATATCGGATTTGCTATGTTGACAAAATAATTTGATATGTATTGTCTATTTATTATGAAATAGTACTTTTAGTGATTAATAGAAATACGTAATATGGCAATTCTGTATATATTTATCACTTATATCGCATTGTTACCAATAAATGAAACTGATTACACGCACGCATATATATATTTTTTTTTTCTTTCTTTCGTCATTTAATCTAGATTACATGTGTATATTAATGAAACATCTATGGTCTTCATTTAAACATATTTATTTTTTAATTAACTTAACAAGCACTAATTGATTCTGCTATTTCTTAAGATTTGAACAATGTGCAATAAGGATAGCTAATATGGCCAGGAGGATGACTCCTCAGGCTTTAACTCTCTACCGTACAATGCTGATTTGTCCCTGAATGTTGTCATCCTCTCTGATTCCAACTTATCTAACTTATGACCAATCATAAAACCTGCGAAGGGAAAGATGAGAGTCCAATACATCTTCCAGATGTGCTTGTGCGATAACAAAGTCTGAAGTAGACTCATGTCAGTCAGCGTAGTCTCACTTGTCCTGCTGTTCAGCCAATTGGCGCTTCCCGCGAGCTGTATGCCTCAAATCCGCGTAAATCGTAAGCACCGTAAATGTAGGAAATAATACGCTGACGAAGTTTCGCTGAACCGAGATCCAGACAGTTTTGAAAATACCAAATTCCATCAAACTGGAAAATTCAAAAAGTAAAAATCAAATAGACAGAATGAGATTTACAGGATTCTAATAACAAATACTAATATAGAGTAACTTTAATCTTATTTCAGTTTATACTTTATTTTTCTCTAATTCTTAGAACTAGAAAATAAATAAAAACTATATTAGCTAAGATTAAAATCATCCAAGGACTCAAATCTGGATTGAAACATTCACAATGATTATCCCTATGTATATTAAAATAATGTATGTAAGGACACTATAAGACAGCTAATTATTAAGTTTTGTACTAGAATTATCCTTTTCACTATTAGTTAGATGTCTATCTCTTTTTTAACATACATCTAATCTCATTTTAAGTTCCAAAAGTAAAACTAGTTCAGCCACGAAACAGACATAGAGATTATGAGTTTAGCAGATAACACAATTTCACAATTTTTTAAATAAAATTCTTTAATATGATTGACTTTATTTCCTTACTCGATCTAATTGTAAGTATATAAATAAATCACTAAAGAATTTCATAACAGTTGCAAATCTACTTCCTTGAACGCAGCCATTGCAAGTGTTATGAAATTCTTGTTGTTTGCCAATGTTAAATAAGAAAGAAATAATTCAGTGTTAATACTGTGTTCTTGCTAGAAAATGTCTAATAATTATTGCAAATGAACAATAAATTTACGTGTGAATAACTGTATTAGCTATTTATAGACTTTTTTGTAATTCTTGAATTAAATTAATCTACATTGGTATAACAGACATAAAAAAAGTTCTACTCAAGAGCGAGAAACTATCCGAGTTATCATGTTTTTTCGTCACAATAAACTTGTGCAAACTCAGTTCGATAAAGCTGTGAGAAGTGAAAATAATGTGACAGAGCAGCAAGGTAAGTCGAAAAATAGTTTAACGAGAGATTTTCTTACAAATTACAGGGCGCATCGGTTGGCCAATAACCTTGATCTGAATATTTGTAGTAGTTTTTAGAAGTTGGAGGTTAAGGGTTAAGGGAATGCTTGAAACGATGGCTGAACGATCGATGTCGGTAAAACAGATTTTTAATTCCAAATAAAATATTGTATATTACATGTATTATATACATACATATATAAGAATAGGATTCCAGAGCATCTATTCTTGAAAAGAAAATAAAGAAATGAAAAATTAGACAAATACTATAGTATATTATAGTACAATATTTTTAATACTATAGTATACGTTACATTCGCGTTTTTTTAAATCTCAGAATTTTTTATTTTAAAAAGAGAGAAAGCGAAGATGCTGAATGCAAAAAGTACATGCAACGCGACAGACGTAATATAATGTCATTGGTGAAACAGTGAAAAATTACTAGGAACAGGCCGTTGTGAATGGTATGTGCAATTGAATTTGACATCTTCGTGTCTGTACCATCTATGGTTTATATGTTCATATTGCAATATTTTGTGGCTGTGACAAATTTCTTAACCTTAATAGTCATTTATTAATATCTCAGTTCACGAAACAGAGCAGCATTTTTTCTTGTCGAATCTTAATTTTTACATTAAAACACATCGATTGAGTATATTTTTATCAAGATTTGAAATAAACAGTGTATTCTTAACATTTATTCTCAAACGTTTATTTCTCGATCGGAACTCGATCTCATATACGGAGTGTTAAGGAACAGAAGTGTTCGCGGGGAAACAAGCACCGTAATGACGGTGAAAGGGACACTCGATGATTTGTAATAAAAAATAGACGAGAGTATCGCGGCAACACTAATTCCGATTGTTTTTAAAAGTCGCGTCAATAGTTGTCTCTTCTGCTAGCGCACAGAGTTTCGTGAGGAAGTAGGTGGGAGAAAAGAAATTGTAATATCAATTTGTGATCTTAAACAATGAGAATTGGTACGTTTTTATAAGATGAAAATTCCTGACTAAACTTCTATTGATTTTATATAATACATATGTTCCCTTCAGAAAAAAGAAAACCTAGGAATTTGCTAAGAATGCCTCCAAAGCATACCTCGAAAGACACGGAGATCTTGTGGTCTGATATAGCTGGTCGCATTTTAGTAAATGCAATCTCCTATCCTATTGAATATGCTAAGGTTTTGATTCAGGTAAAGATGTATCTCTGCCGGTTAAGAATTTTGATACAAACAATATATATACACTGATGTAATATTGTTATCTAAAGAAAAACAGTCATATATTTGTTTTATTACTTAGATCGGATACGAGCCTATTCCACCCAAACCAACTGTAACATTGTTTGGAAAGCCTGCATTGAAACTACCGAATGCTTTTACATATAGTTAGTATAATTCTAATTTAAAACTTAAGAAATATTTTTTAAGAGATTGTTTTATCTTTTCTACTATGGATGCACTAGACATTCAGGAAGGATTATCAGATATCTTATTTCTGACAATATATCAGGCCAACATTTTATATTGAAATGACATGTATGATGGTACAAATATTTAAAAACTTTTATTATCACTGATATATTTTTTAGAAATATAGTATAATATTTCTAAAACATATCAGTGATAATAAAAATTTTTAGATAATCCTATCATACATGTCATTTCAATATAAAGTTTAGGCTGAATATATTGCCAGAAATTAGATATCTCCTCCCCCCCTCCAACAATCCTGTCTGGTTATCTGGTGCATCCCTTTTTCTACTTTAAATTATATTGTTTTATTATATACTTCTCTGTTTAACACAAAATGTTATTTCTTGCAGTTAAACACATAAAGAGCTTGGATGGCTTTACAGGCTGCTATAGAGGCTTAGTACCCAAGGTATGTTCCTATACAGTCAGTACAATAGCGTGTGACAAGACTTTAGAATATCTACAGTCGAACTCAGTGGAACAGAAGGAGGATGAAGACGATGAAGATGAGACAGTGAGGTATGTGTATCAAGGGAAAGGAGAAAAATATGAATAGTGAATTAATAATTTCTTTTGTTTATAGACGTAAAAGATGCATGAATGAGATCATCAGGGATGTGATCAGTAGAACAGTCGCGATCATAGTTAGTCATCCTTTGGAAGTCATTTCATTAAGGATGATGGCGCAATTTGTGGGTAGAGAGACAAAATATAGGTATAAATATATATAAATATATATATAATAAATGACATATCTTTTTAGATTTCCAGAGGAAAAAGAATGTGTGTATTGTATATATAAATCTTTTGATCTTCAATTATAAAATATACGTGATATAGAAAGAGAAATGATTAATAAGAGATAATATTGAAAATTTTTTACGAAATTTCAGTAATTAATGCTAAAATCTGATTCTATATATATAATATGCACTTATAAAATGAAATAAAGAAATAAAGACAAAGTATGTATATAATCGCATTTGTATTTGTTAATTTTGAAGAGAATCGAAAATTTTGAATGTAATTTTCTAGAAAAATTTGTTAAATTTGTATTCTTCTCTGGGCGATTCGTTTGTCAACGCAACAAAATTTATTTATCATGTTTTTTACCATTAGTAGTCTATTTGGTTCGTTCCTGGAAATTTACAAGGAGAATGGGATCCTAGGTTATTACGCAGGATTGATACCGCGTATAATAGGAAGCGCTGCAGTTATAGTTTTAACTGGTATCTCTACATACGCTATAAACAATTACGTTATACAGGAGCCAGCAATGAAGCCATACACTGCATCAACCATGAAAGTAAGCCCAAAGCCTCAATATTTTTCAAAGAGAAGTGCTCCGATACGTATTTTTTTTACACAACGTGTTTCAGAACTAACATTAACTTACATATTTCATATGTAAAGTTTAAGCATGTTTAAAATAAAATATTTGTACAGTTTGTAGCTACAACCGTTATGTACCCGTTCTTAGTGGTATCTCACTGCATGGCAGTAAATGACTGCGGGTAAGTAAAATCTCATGTCCAATACGTTCATTGAAGATTAACATAATTTTTTCTTTTTTTATATCTTATTGTAAATGTATTTTCTTAAGTAATTGACAATTATGAGATTTAGAAATATATAAATATATATACACACTTCATACTTTAAAAATAATTTTATACTAAACAGTTTGAATAAAAAGTTTTATACTTTAAGGCTACATTTCAAAATGTCCTATTCGAGGAAAATTTTATTTGATATAATATACTACATTACATACTATATATGTATTTCGAATAAAATTTTCCTTAGAGAGAACGTTTTAGAATAAGTCTAAAAGTTAGACATTATAAATGTAGTCTAGAAGTTACAAAAGGTAAATGCCATGATAGTACTTTGTCCTTCACAAAATAAAGTAAAACTGATCGAGTTAAAAACATTTGATATTTCATGATAAAATTAATGAAAATTGTTTGTGAAAATTGTTCAAGATTGATAGCTGGTCTTCCACCACACATGCCGATCTATAAGAACTGGCTGCATTGTTGGACTCATCTGTCGACTCATAATCAGCTGAAGAGAGGCAGCAGTCTGTTATGGCGTTACTATACTGGACCGCCGCAAATGCTGCTGAATGGCAAGCTGATACCAATTATGAGCAATAACTTTTATCAGCCTAGTTCGTAATGAGTCTTAAAGTAAGCTAGATCAATCTGTTTGAAAGCCAAATAAGTTTGTTATAAATCAAATAAGTGTCGACCAATCGTTTATTTGACGATTTATTTATACAGTGTATAGATATAACCGTATAAAAAGGAAAAGGAAAAAGAGAAAATTTGGTTTCAACGAATTTATATAGCAAGATCGTACAAGAATTTGCGTGCATTAAACATTCTTGTAAGGTCAAAAGTCATTATCAATACAAAATAATAGAAAAAAGAAGACAAATCCAGTTAGGATCAATCAAGATGATTGTAGTTGAAAGGTAATCGTATAATTAAGTATCATTGCAATATTTTGTAATGAGAAAGTTAACATTCATTAAATCCTCAATGTGCATTTATAATGACTATGAGATGACTTAATAGATGTTTCTTACCACACAAAACACACACACACACACACACACATACGCGCGCGCGCGCGCACGTTATGATTTTTAATCTAATTTTTAAGAAAAATAATACATCCGCGCTTACATAATCACCTTGATCGATCCTACATCTTCAGATCACATATGCGATACAGTACTTGTAAATAAAAATAAATAAATTACAACAAACACATCGAATAGTTGTGTAATAAAAAAAAGTGATGCTGAAAGAAGTGAGATATATATTTTTGCTATATTGACAATTAGACTTTGTTTCGACAATTAATTATTGATTTACAATGTGGCTTCCTTTCTATCCCTCTTCGATAATTGATAAGATTTCGATGAATATTACATTCGTCGTATTATAATCATTACATCTGTATATACACGCACGCATGCACAAACGCACAAGGTGTTCAGCGTCCATACGATTTTTTAAACATTCCCGACAGTTAAGGGGATCCTACAGCCATCTGTATTATCAACTAATCGATTTAATATTTGTATAACAACTATTTTTTGCTTCATTTACAGATTCAAAAATTCTTTTCTAAGATTAAAATATATACGTCTGTGGAGTTCATACTGAAAATGATAAAAAATTTTAAAATTGAGATCTTTTTACTATTTCTTATAGTTCAATACACAGATTATTTAAGCTGTCTAGACTAGAGTTGTCACGTTGTGACATTTGATTCATATAAAAGCTGTACTTACGAAATGGCAGTCCACAGACTAATAGTTTGTACGAAAAAACAACGTGAAGTTCTTAGAATTGGACTTACAAGGAAAGGCCCAACTCGAACATTCAGAAAATTATGAAACTTTAGCAATACACAGAAAGTATCCTGACATGTAATAAATAATTTTTTTTGTTATCCCAATTCACTCTGAAGGGCTAAAATCAATCTTTGAAAATTGACTTTTTCAAAACCCACTTTTCGTTTTTATTTCGTTATTATTTACCAACAACGAGAGAGATAGAAAAAATTTATTTTAATAAAATTTATTAATTAGGAAACTTATTAAATTTTTCTGTGTGCGCCATTGAAGACAGGCCTGGAAATTTCAAGTTTTACCATAATTCTATGACTTCTAAAGAAGTCATTGTATGCTATTTCCTGGCAGTTTTTTCTTTTCCTTAGAACAGTGCTCTGATTGAATTTAAAATAGATATTAGGAAAATGTTATTACAAAATGGTAACAATGTAAATAACGTCAATTTTTGTTTTGAAAATTAGAGTTTTTATGCGTTTACATTATTACCATTTTATAATAATTGTTTAATTATTTATTTTAGGTTTAACTTGTAGAGCAGTGTCCTGAGGAAAATTAGACTAACAAAAAATAGATTATTTCCTTGAAAGTCAGGGGATCATGAAAAGACGCTTGAAATTTTCGAGTTTATCAATATGCTACACACAGAAAATTTTTATATTTTTAATTAGTTTTGTTCTACAAATTAATATTTTCTACGTCTCAAATACAATATAAATAAATAAAGACCATAGTTAAAGTCTTGCTGCCTAATAATATTTATCAAATATAGTAGTAAACAATACTTACATAGTAATAAACGGAGAATTGTTATTTATTCCCTTTTAATAAATTATGCATTTATTCCTTTCTTGAAATAATTTTGCAAATTTTATCTTCAATTTGATCATACAAATCTCTGTTTCCCTTTAATTACATTATTTATGTCATAGCCTGGCAAGATATATTGCATTATTTTATAATGTCAATAAAAGTTAGTCTCTATTAAACGGTCTAGTTAAAAAAAAATATAACGTACAAAGATCGTATCTGAATAAATCTGAAGTGTAATGTTTCGTTCTCTGCAGTCGAGAAATCTTTTCTTTCGCTGAACTAATCAAAAGTATAAGCCATTGTTATAATTGTTATAAATCACGTCGAAAATAATCAGAGGAACTTATGATAGAAGATTTTAATCCTATCAACCTGTTCTTGTGTTAACGTGATAAAGATTCGGACGATCAACATTTAATATTATTTTTAATCTACATCGCTCCTTACGCTATTATTAAATATAATAATTGTTTGATGAGTTCACGTTTACGCATGGGGATAACTTTTTTTTTTATTCAGACTCTTTATCCACAAGGTTATGTACATCGAGGATATTGCGCGCGCTTTCAGGAATGTTGGCGAAATTGAAATCGAAGTGCACACATCCAAATGCGATGGCTCATAATCAAATAATACAAATACTTTCAGTGCGGCACAATAATCGGAAGCTGTTCAGTATTCACATTCTACGACGAAAAGTTTGAATATGACTACATCCGAGGAATTTCATTCGCTTTTTGACATAGTCTTCCTTTTTCCCATCTCACTCGTTAAATATTATTTATATATACAGAAGTATTTTTCTTACAACATATGAATTACAAAAAAAAAATGAAAAAATAAGAAAGAGATTGACAAAGAAACATGTCAATATTACCAAGGCAGCATAATACTTAATAGTATGAGTAATTTTCCTTCTTGAGGACAGATATAATTAGCTCGTGAGCATATAAATAAATAGTATACATCATATATTTCTCCACTATTGTTCTATTAATTCGTTTACCAGCATACAGTTACCGTAAAATCAATCGTCAAATCGAAATTTTACTGTAGTAAATTTAATGTAAACAAAAAACGTGACAAACGATGCTGATCAGAAATATTTAGTGGACTCACATCCAGAGACAAATCTATTTTCTTATATGACTACGTTACAAAATTCGGTTATATTAAAGCTTATCGAAATTTATATTATCGATTATATATTGTATATAGATGCTTATCTAACGGAACTCAATTCTTTACAGTAGAAAAATGAATTTGCCTCTAGATACATCTTTATTTTATATACAGCAGAATCCGTTTTAATTCTTAATAGCAACTCAATATTTTGTAATAGTGTTCTTTTTTCTTTCAGAAATCAAAACGAAATAATTGTAAATAAGACTGTGACAAATATAGGAGACCTACGGACATAATATGAATAGACGTAGCACTATCTATCGTCCCCTAGAATAATATGCCAACAAATAATAGGATTACGATAGAATAGAAAATAAGAATCCTTTTTTCATGCAAATTGTTTGATAAGATACAGTAAGCTAAGTCATTAATATAATAATATTGAAAGAAATTCCAATGAAGCTGTATTTGATTGTGTGCATTCTAATGATAGTATATTTTTGCACAAGTGTGTTCGCTGTTTTCGAATTAATTTAAATATATAAGTATAATTGTATTCGAAATATATTAACATTGGAATGAAATACTGTTTCGTAATTCTAAAAATTATTAAATTTTATTTTATTTTTATGAATTTATAATCTGATGTGAAAAGACTGATATATACATAAATATTTTATCATTCGCCTTATTATTTCACTTAAAATTGTAATGTTATGTGAAGAGACAGAATTGCATTCTTTTTTCTGTTTTGTCGTAATTCTATCATAAGCATCAATGTCAGGGATGCATTGCTTCGTTTATTCCTACTGTGTCTAGAAAAATACTATGTGGCGTACAATGCGTATGTCATGAAATTAAATTAGGCCAAATGCAGCGACAATACTTCGTTCATTTCAATTTTCATAAATTGAATATTATAAAGTCTATTTCGCTTTTAACATCTTTTAAATTGAAACATTTAAGATTTTCAATTTCTTTGAACCTTCGTAAGTTGTAATTGATTTTTATAGATCTTTTCTAAAATTGAGATACAGATTAATTCTTACAGCTTTACAACTTTTTTTTTAATTGAAATTTAATTTATAAGAACAACGGATATCAAAGATTATATCATAGTTAATAAGTATTTAAGATTACATTCTAGAAACGGTACACTGTGTAATTTTTCTCTCACTTCTAAATCTTAATTCATCAATTGACGTTTTCTATAAAGAAATTCCTTAAGATTTAACGCAATAGCTTTCGTATTTGTCATTGTTTCTTCTGTTATGTACGCGCGATTTATCGCAAAACATACATACACAGGGTATGCCAGAAATCGCGCATTATTTTTGAAAATGTTTAGAATCATATTTTGAGATTTATGCAATTTTCTATTCAATATTAAGTCTTCGACATATATTTGACATACGAAACTTGAGCTATTTTATTTCCCAAGAGAGGCAAAAGAAAATACATTGAATACATGTTAAGAATTAGTTATTAGAATGATATTAATCATATTTGGCGACATTAATATCTAATATCCGATCGATCACTTAAAAAAAAAAGATATCTCAAATATTTTGACTTTATGATATTGCCCTCGCTCTTGACAAAAAATGCGCGACTTTCAGGACCAAACTATCGTATGCACATCATTTATGATTTCACGTTCGCATGTAGCTCAAACGACTCACTTCAAATCTAGCTCGACTTCTGGACTCTCGAGTGTGAACGGTTTTAGATTTTCAACGATAGGCGTTTGGTCCGGATCGATGCGGATGCGAATCTTGTTGGTGTCCAGGGAACGGGGCAGTGTGCGCGGTAGATCATCCTTGTAAGAAGCCACCGCCGACGATGTGTACGTAGGCGACGTGTATGGCACGTAAATTCGCACTACGTCTGGGCTGGGCTGATGCGGTGTCGCCCGCGGTGTGGGCAGACCGCCACTGCCCGAGCTCCCATTCGAGATATTACTCTGGGTGTCCAGACTGTTGTCCAGGACCTGGGAACGTGTCACCGAGCTGAATACCGATAAATCGGCCGTCGACGTCACCGACGTCTCGGCTAACGACCGACGAGAACCGTTGGGAGATGCGCCCTCATCGAGACTCGGATCAAAGGAGAATTTACTTCCTACGAACAGAGAGATTTCATTAGAGAGATAAGATGAGTGGTACGGTTGTGGGATACATATATACATGCATCAATGATTATTGTGATATAAAAATTTTATATCACATATATACATATATAATACACATACATATAAAGTAAGTAAAAAGTCCTGGACCGATGAAAAATATCTCGAAAACAAAAGATTTTTTAGAAAAATGATTCAAATAAAAGTTGCAGAGTTTAAAAAGATCTATTTACTGATTACATCTGTTTGAGTGGCGTTAGATCAAGGGCACATCGATTTTTTTTTAACACCTATTTTTTATTTCAAAATCTAATAGCTGACCTCGTGAGCTTTCCAAAACACTTTAATAGAGTTTTTTAAATCAGTACTTATTGAGTTATCGAACTTGAAAGTTACAGTACCGCATCCAAGATGCATTAAGAATTTATTTTTACACAAAAATGAAAATAAGAGGAACAATCTCCAATAACTTTGATCTTAACAAATGTTTATTCAGGTACTGTTGACGTAGGCGATACTGTAACTTTCGAGTAGAATTCAACAATGAACTGAACTGCAAAAATAAAATCATCTTTAGATAAATAACGGTCTCTTGATAAGAAGATTGTCATTGATATAACTTACATAGCTAAATTTCGATAAGAATGTTGGTAAAAAGTGCCACATCAAAATTAAAATGTGAGAACTATTAAAATGAATGCAAGTGAATTTCTTTATAAGTTACAAAACAGCTTTGAAAGCTGTTTTCAATGACTGCATTTTTATCACGACACTTAGCGATTATACATTTCTACATGTTTATATTCATTCTATGATGACGCTTACAACGCCAATGATGAGTTACTTTCATCGCGTTTGGAATTATAATTTCTTGTCATTCCTCTTCCCTCCCCTGTTCAGTAATCTTATTAACAATAGCATCTGGAATTATATTTCACTCGATCTTTTAATCGTCTGGAATTTCTAGAAATGATATTCGCATGGCATTTTGGGGACTGACTTCTCATGACTAATTTTTTATTATGTCGATGTATGCAATACGATGCATGCTAAGCTTCAATATTTATCTATGTTCTCAATCTTCATCTACACTCTGATGCAGGCTTAAAAATGAGCCGAAACATGTAAACAGCACACGAACATTAAATTGATTTTGTTAAGTTATTATTTTGTTTATTGCGCATTATAGTTAATATACAAATAGATATCAATATTTTTGAATGACTGTTTCATTTTTTGAATGACTATTTCAGTATAGATTAACTTTAATCTCAGTTTAATTTGCTTTTTTTTCTGACTCTTAGAACTAAAAAAATACACATAAAAAGTAAAATCGAAGTTAAAATTAATCTATACAGTAAAAATTAACACAAGTATTTTATAAAACAGCGAATTATAATTATTCAGTATGATGCAAAGCATTAATGAAAGATGAAAATTGACGATTGTATTTTGCGAGGGTTCATAATAACTTAATAATTGTGGGCAATATGTCTTTTATTTCATATAACATATAAGGAATTTTAACATAAAATAAATAAAAATTAATAATGAAATTGAACAGCATGAATAATATTAATTGTGTTAAAAGTGTTCCTAAAAATGCAGGTATTTATATGTATGGATAGAGTGTATTGTGTTTCATTATGTAAGACTTGGTTTTGTTAATTTTGAGACGTTTATTAAGTATAAACACATATATGAAAAGATAGAATATTCAGATTTATCGATTTTCTAAGTATAACATGTGCTTAAAATATATATGTGGAACATAGTTTTTCAATTTAACTAACATGTATATACACATATATATATATATATATATTATATATAGGAAGAGATTTAAAGTGTGTGTGTGTGTGTGTGTGTGTGTGTGTGTGTGTGTGTGTGTGTGTTCACACACACACACATTTTTTTTAAATCTCTTCCCAACTACTTCCCTAATCGCATGATCTGAATTCTGAAGCAACAGTGCAGATTAACACATACCACCTGCGACATTTAATATTATAAAAAAATATTCTATTAATATCATTCCTGCATAGAACTACTGTAAATAAATCATTTTGTATGACATGTCTTATAAATAACATATTTCTTACGCTTTAATATTATGATGAAAGCTTTCTCTGGGCTCTCTACAAACTATATTCAATCTCTAGCAAAATTTTATTGAGCAAAATTGTTCGCGTCGCGATATTTATCACGATAAAGCACTTTCCGTTCACAGTCTAGTGTTGTAGATAACTGTTATCCGGACATTCGAGTTGATGTCATCCTCATCTTCAGACTCGATGCGTTCGACGCACGTGGTACTGTCTGTGCTATTGTGTAATGTATCGTGGCTATCTCTAAACTCACCGCCAAGGCCACTGGTCGGCTCGACAGGCGTAGTGCTCTCTCTACCATCGTCGATCAATGTCATATCCCTGCGCTGCACCACTGATTCTCGCATCACATGCTGAGCTTCGCTAAACTCTTCGCTTCGCCTTCCAACCTGATGAATGTAACAAACATACACAATATAATAAAATTATCATGAAAGAATATCAGTAATTTAATAGAGATTTTTTTTTATTATTATAAGATTATTTCGCGATTCCACAATTATCATAACATTTATCATGTAAAATAACAACTCCAATGTAATATAATACATAATGCAATATCTCTCGTCATCTTTTTTTTTAACAAAAATAACGAAATTGGCAATTATTTATTGAGTAGATTGAAATAAAATTCTCTTCATTGTGTAATGTTCTATTTTGGGGAAAAAAAAATTTAATTTTTAGATGAATGAAATACCTTTGAATTGAAATAAAATTTGCTTATAAATAGACATTTATAAGCAAAATATATTATTAAATATTTCGTAAACCATTAATTTTTTGATAATCGTATCATAATACTTTTATAGACAGCATAAGATGGATCAATTGGTATGAAGAAAATACATGTACATGAATTTTTATCAATATTCAAGGGATATGATAAATATTGTATCTATTGCATCTAGTGCCAGTACGCACAATAGATATAATAAAGAGTTAAAGGATGAGAAGATTTTAGCAATACCTTGCTGGTAAAAGTAGGCTCCTGGAAAGTGCCAAACGGATAACGGGGTAGTTCGTGTGGCAACGGAACACCTGGATAGTCTAATTTGGCACGCTTTAATTCTTCTATGCTGCGCTCCATCGTACTTATCACGGTGTCGTCATCAAAGCAAAAATCTTTCTCTAGTTTAATCTGTAGATAGTTGCAAAATTCATCAAGACTCTCCATTGGCATCAAATAGCGCTTATGCAGCTTCATAACAGTATACGCCATTGCTGATAACATGCGATCACCGTCCAACAGAAATATGTCCCAGATACGGAGACCGAGACTAACGGGAGTCTACAAAATACAAATTAACATTGTTAATACTTAATATTATAAAACCACTTTAATATTATATATAAAATTATATAATTTATATAAATCACATATCTTTGATCACATGTAGCAAAGAGATTTTTTATAAACTATAAACTTCCTACAAATTATATTCAGTACATCAATAAGAATATTTTAACTGAATTGTCATGGTTTAATATTAGAAATAATCGTTAAAATAGTCAGTACAAATCACACATAATAGAAAGTAAAATATCAGAAAAACGTCATAAAACTCTATAAGCAAAACGAGAAATTAAAAAAATAATATTGATATGCATTTTAAAAGATACAAATCTAGGAAGAAATAAAGAAGAAAGCCTACTCTCTCTTGAAAAACAACGAAGAACCACTTCAACGCATAGAGTATAGAATCGCAGCCACACTTATCCATTTTCCGTTTTAGTTTCGGCAAACATTTGTTCATTATCTTGTCATGGTGCTCTATGAAGCGATTTAATTTAGGAAATCCATCGACGTAAAAGCCTGTAAAATGTATTGTACATAAAGACTTAAATATATCAATAAATGCTAATCTTGTCCAGAGGTTCATAAATATGATTAGCCTTTAACATTTAAAGCTTACATTGTATTTTTTTTCTATTTATATGATTAATTTATTAGGTGTTGGAATTAATTCGTGGCGTTTTTTAATGAAAGAATGTTATTTATTTCACATGAGCATTAAAAAATACATTAATGAAAGTACTTCCCATCACTTGTAAAACGCTACGAATTAATTCCAACACCTAATATGTAGAAACTCGTAAATAAATTTTGTTAAATGATAATTTTCTATTCTAACATATTAATTCATATTCAAAAACCTATAGACAATAAAATTTAAATTCCTTTGATATATATGTGTATATATATATATATATATTTTTTTTTTTTTAAGAGAGCATGATATGCCATTAAAAAATGTGTCACTAAATAATTTTATTTTAAAATAAAAAAAAAATCCAACCATGCATGCTGTATTTTTGATCGGCAAGCAACACAGAAAGGCCCCAGAAAGCGTCTTCCTCATCCATGTAAAGCAGCAGCAGACCGGCTAGCACGGACATTCCTTGGCAATATCCTACCTCCATGTTGTACATACTGTAGGCAGCCAGTACGTAAAACATAGACCTTTGTTTTATACTATATCTCTCTCTAAAAAAATTATTATTTTTCAACTTTTTTCAAATACATAGCTCGTATAATAAAGAACAAATGTATAAATTTCTACAATATCACACCTATAATTAATATGATCTCTGTATTGTCTGGCAACATCGGCATCAATTTGTCGTATTTCCGTGGACCATTGGCGAGCCAACTGTAACATCTCTTCATACTTGCCCGCCTGCTCCTTCTTCAGATTCTTTATTCCTAGAAGTAGGGTCCATACTTGACCACGAAATCTGTTAGGAATTCCTTTGTATATTCTGCGGCGCAATTTTTCCTTTGTCGAGGCACTGTCCCATTGTTTCGTCATTTTCTCCCATTTCTTCAGTCTCTCCATCTCCACGTGGTGCAACTTGACTTCAAATGCATCCCGTTTCTGTGGTAACCTCTTATCGCTGTAACAAAAGAAACAATTATCTCAGGTGATTAAAGATAAGGTTATACTTTGTATACGATCAAATTCTAAGTACATATGTACATACTGTATAAATCCATATCTATCTGTAGTGTGATAAACTTCGTAAGCAGGATCCTCCCAAGGATCAATCTCAGCACCCTCCCTACCACGATCATAGCAACTGAAAATCCTATCACGCTCTGCAGCAGACCGTTTCAACAATTCTTCTTCATTCATCCCACGTGGCGATGTGCGGCCAGACTCTTACAAGCATGCCGTTTCATTAATAAATCTCTCTACTAGTCTCCAGCCGAGCAGCTTCATCTGTAAGCCCAGCCACACACATTCAAGCTTATCAAATACACAAGTCACATATATACAAATTTATTGGAATGGTGTGACAAAACTAGTATTGGAATAAATTTATGTGTGTGTGTGTGTGTGTGTGTATATGTATATATGTGTGTATATGAATGTGTGATTTGCATATGCCATATTTGATACATTTATTTGACTGTGTATGACTGACATAAAGGACAGAGGGATGTTGGTATAAGAGACACAAGACCAGGTTCTTTTTAACTGAATTTTTTTACATGGTTTATCTTTCTTTATCTTTTCAAGTTGAAGGAAAAGATGACCTGAGCAAAAAGTTCAATTAAAAAGAACAGATCTATAATAAACACAATCTAATAAAACACATTCACCTGGATTTTGTCAATATATAGACGAGATTAATATGTGTTTATGTGTCAGTTTCTATTAGAAGACTACATTTCGCTTATTTAAAAGATTCTAGGGTCAAATGACACAAATAGGACAAGTAGAGCTTGTCCGGCAAGAAACACAGTAAATCAATGTTGTTTGCTAATATTAAACAAAGATAACATGATCACTGTGTCACTTACTGGAAAGCACCAAAGAAATGCTTGCGTGCAAGATTACATGTATCTCCTCGGCCGTGGCGCCCGGAACGTAACAGATTTCGCCATTAAATCGTCACATCGGCGCGTTTGCACCGCTAGCGGATCCGTTGCGGTTAAGCTCGATGTGCGACTGAGTGTATAGACAAGTGCAAAATGGATCTGTTCGGTTCTTCGCTAACCAGGCGTAGATAAAGCACGCGACACAACATTGGAACTCCTTGGTTGCTCGTCTCTATCTCTATTCCTCGAGGAAGACACGAGCGGTGATTCAGTGATACAAACTCGCGCCCACTTGCAATTAGTGTACCTATAAATAGGGTGATCAGCCGTCCCTAAAGTCACTATATTTATAAAGTACCGCAAACTAGAGATCTTACAAATTAGAGTCTCCACCGCAAACGGCGCAAACTTGCCTCCATCTTGAAGACGCGGCTATTTTCAAACTCATGTATTTATATAAACGTACTTTGGTTTGGAAAAATAAAGTAAAATCGTAAATCAATTTTTTAATTATAAATAGTTTATTTAAATTAAAAAAAATATTGTGCAAATGCTTAATTTTTGTACTTTTTAGTTTAAAGCCTGTAGCACATGGTGCTTATTTTCCTGCTGGATATCAATCATGAAACTTTTTTCCTAGCTTGAAAAGTGAAAAGTGAAAAATTTCTCCATTAACTTCAATGGTCAAAATTTTTCACTTTTCACTTTTCATCCTAGGGATAAAGTTTTATAATTGATACCCTGAATTACTAATTGGATTAGAATCTTGATACCCTGAATTACTAATTAGATTAGAATATTGTCTGTGGTGCTGTCAGTATCAGTATCGCAGCGTGACAAGATTCTAATCCAGTTTTGTTTGTTGTTGAAGTGTTAATGCATAAAGTGCACTAAAATATGTATTGTATAAGTACAGTTGAAAAAATGGAAATATACATCACATATATGATCACTGCAAGAGTATTTTGAGTATTTTTAAAAGATCTCTCGGTGTGTATGTTTCGTCTCGTGCGTATGTTTTTACATCTCAGTATTTTTAAAAAGTTCAATCTTTATTATTTATTTATTAGATTTTGAGGTCATTTTGCCTGTCAAGCATTGATCGCGTTCAAGGGATCAATTCTGTATCTTGAAATGAGGTGAAAATTATAAAAATGAATGAATTTACTAAAATACTGATAATTTCATTGATTAACACCTAGTAAATTTGCTTACTTATAATTTTCACCTCGTTTCAAGATACAGAATATTGGGTCTGCTTAATGCGACTATTGGGTACATTCAGAACGACAATCACTGAGCGCTCAGTGAACTCTTTCATCTGATTGGCATATTCTATTAGATTCTAAAATATAGACCAACCAGATGAAAGTGCTCACTAAATACAATACTTAGTAAGTGGTTGTTGTTTTGAACGCACCCAATTTAATTGGTCAATATTTAGTGAATCCGCACTTTTGTAATTTTTATCTTACTTCAATTTTTATTTTACACAATCGACTTCCAGGTTCCTTTTTACAATTTAGGGCAATATTTTGATTGATCAAACAACAACCACTATCCAAGACGAAGGTGTGTTGAATTGTTTGATGTCAAGTTGCAGTGTCGAATTGTGCGATGTCGAATTATTTAGCATCGAATTGTGTGGTGCCAAATTGTGCAGTATCCAATCGTGCGGTGTCCAATCGTGTGATGTCAAATTGTGTCGTGTTAAATTTTTATAAGAAATTTAAAAGAAATAAACACAACAGAGAGTCAGGACTGTGTGGTACTATATATACTCGACGGTAGGACGGAAGTCTACCAATATAGAGGAAATCAAGTCTCAATTCGAATCTTGGAGCGTCCTGATACTTTTCTCGTATTGTCACTTATTTCTTACATTATACAGTGTGTCCAGTCATGCTGTATCCAATTGTACGGGTCTAATCGAGCGGTGTCCAATCGTAATATGTCTAATTGGGTGTCATTCCAATATATATTTTATAGAGGTATATTTTATATCAGAATATATATTTTCATACTATGCATTAACAAATGTCACACTGAATCTATTTCTTGAACTTTATTTCCATACTAACAGAAGAGATAAAATGTTGCATTATATTAATCATTAATCTTCCAATGTATGGTCATCACCTGGATTAATGCCTACCAAGTCTAACTCTTGTGGTAAGCTTAATAAATTAAGTTGTTGATGTTGAAATTCAAAAAAATGCGATATTTCCAATATTTGCTGACGATTCCTTTTATTCTCATCTCTGTTTATTAAAATTGTTCTATATAAAATGCAAACGAAAATATAAATTTTACCGAAATGTTTATACTTACGCAAATAACCGATTGATATACTCTTCAAGCCATTTATTGAGTCGATTTATCATGTGCTTCTCTCGATCATCTATCACCTATAGATTATGTCAATTATAAAATAGTTGCTAATTATTTTAATAATGTTCAAACTTTTAATATTTACTTATTACCCTTTAAAAAGAGTTGGACAGTGTGGGCTAATATTCAATTTCCGTAAAAAATTAATTGAAATATGAAATTCTCGCAAGAAACTGGCAGATAAAAAATCGATTTAAGCTGTTTCCTTTATCTTAAAAAAACTTATACTCCATTTAGGATTTAAAAAATTAATAGTAATAATAATAAATATTTACTTGTAAGTGTGTTTCATGCGAGGCAGTAAGAATAGTAGCCAAAGTATCGTTATCGCAGCATAGATCCTTAAGATAAAATGCCTCGTCCTCAAAACTTAGAGACTGTAAAACTAATTCAATTATGTTATTATATTCTTTCTCTGCGTTTCGTAATAGCGAAAAGTGTCCTTGTGCAGTTTCTAGGAACGAGTCGACCATAGTTGTTATATTTATCCTGAACACCTCGTTTATATCCTTTTTTTTTTACAAAAAAACAAATCATTGCTCTGAATAATATGATTATTATTTTTATAACTTGTTTTGTATAAATTAATATCATATGCACGTACCTCCATTTGATCATGCAATATAATTTCTTTAGACATTAACTGATTTTGTATCTTGGACAATAAGTCATTGAATTCATTAAACAGTTCTTTTGTTTTTGCGATGGTACTCTCAATTTCCTGCTCTTGTTTTTCTATCAAAGCTTCCATCTCATTTTTTATATTTGTAAATATCATTGTCCTTTTTTCAAGTACTTCATTCACAATTCTTAAAATAAAGAAAGATGTTGAGTAATGTAGTCATTATCACATTAATAATTAAAATAGATCATAATTAAAATAATCACAGTTTTATAAGTGGACTCCCATTTAATTCTTATAATTGTTTTGTCTTTACCTTCTTGATTCATTTTGCGCGTTTGTTTTGCCTTCATTAACAGCAATTTCAAATAATTTTATTTCCTCCGCTCTTCTATCATTCTCTCGTAAACCTAGTTCATATAATTCGTGACATATTGCAACAAAAGACTTTTTGTACTCCTCGAATGCATTTTGTGTATTTTCATTTATCGTGGATAACGTTTTACCTGCTACTTGCACGTTTAAATAAATTATATTTTGTAAACAACAGTAAGACATGAAATGTAAATTTACCTTTATCAGAAGAAAACATTTGTTGGAACAAATAATCTTCATCAAGATGCTCCACATATGATGCAAATAGTAATAAGGTTTTATTTTCAAATTCTTGCTGCAACTTCAATTCTGTTTGTATTTTTTCCTCGTTTTCTATGAGATGACTAATTATACGACTATAGAAATAAAACAATATAATTATTAATTTATAAAAAGTATTTGAAAAGTTCTCTTTTGTAGTAAAATTAATAATCACTAATGCTTATCGATGGCAGATTGACGCTCGTTTTCGGATATCATTTTATATTGACAATATGTCAACTGAGGTATAAATGCGAACAAATAGTCCAAGTATCCATCTATCTTCGTGCAAGGATTATCGCATGTGTTTAAACTTTTGAGCGATTTAAAGTCACGGAGATATACAACCTTGGAACATCAATGGAACTTTATGAATGACAGAAGGCGATAGTTATAAATTAATCTTACATTTAAAATCATCTTAAGTACAATCTTAAGATGCCGCACAGTTATTTCGCACGTTGATATATATAAAATAGGATTATAGAAAGATTATTTAAGGTCAGATTTATATGTATAAAACAATTTTAAATATAAAATTGAACGATTAAAGAAGCGCGAGAAAATACAAGATACTTATATAATCATATGTACATGCTCCCAGTCATCGATCTTGTTTTTACCAATGTTCAAAATAATCAACTTCTTTAAATCGCTTATATTCTGTATGATCGAGATTTCGTTATTATATAAAAGCAAAATTTCTAGCTGATGTAGATTATTCAAGTTTTCCATAATTTTGATGTGATTAAACGAAAGATTCAGTTCCTTCAAGTGGCAAAGCTCATCCAAATTTTCGATTCTCTGGATAGCATTATGAGACAGTGACAGTTTAACTAGATTTTTCATAAACCAGAGGTGATCGATATTTAAAATTCCTGCAAAATGATGCATATAAAGCATTAGTCTTAGTCGTAAAATAGCGTTTAGGAGCCGTGCATACACTTTCTATAACGTACCATAAGGGTATATTCACACAACTTGCATAGCCGCATAAACGAGCATTAAGAAAATTATCCAATCACATTTCTCTTATAAAGTTGCACGTAAAATGTGATTAGATAATTTTCTTTATGCATTCGTTTATGCGGCTAAGTAAGTTTGTGTATTCTAAGAGTTGACCAATCAGAGCTGAAAGTTTTTGAAAATTCTTGACTGTGATTGGCTAATACGATTATTGTTACAGAAAGTGTGTGCACGGCTCTTTATGCATAGTCTACAAATGGCAATAGCAGTAGTGGATGAATCTGTAAATACGTTGTCTACAATATACGGAGTAAGAAGTAAAAGTAAGAAATTGACCAATTACAGTCGATTGTTCTTCTCACATTCGACTGTGATTGGTCAATTTCTTACTCTAATGTTTATAATACATGGAGTAAAGAGTAAGAATAAGAAATTGATCAATCGCAGTCGAATGCGAGAAGAATAATTGACTGTAATTGGTCAATTTCTTATAGGTCTTCTACAATAAACCATTAGTCATTGACAACTGTGATTGGTCAATTTTTAACTTCTGACTTCTGACTTCTGACTAAAGTCTTATTGTAGAAAGCCCACTCTTCTTATCTATGTATTATAAACAACGCCTCACCCACTATTACCATTGGGTGCTTTCCAGCAGGAGACACAAAAATGACACAGTGTAATACAGTGAATCATTACATCCTTATTGTTTGTTAATGTTATTAAAAAAATGAATACGATATGACGAAAATGATATGACATCAGGCAAAGATGACATCGGGCCGTGTAAATGTTGTAAAAGACAAAACGATACTCGTATCACTAAATAAAAGGCATTCATAATAATTGAATATGCATGGCTTATACTTACTCAGAAACTCGATTCGAATTTCCTCCAAATTGTTCAGTTCGATTCCGTCTTCGATAAACAGTCTGCCGCCTTCTTTCTTTGGTCCCTGATCTATCGCTAGAGAAATAAGCATACTTCTCGTTATCACGCCAGGCTCCGTGGCTTCGCGCAACATGCTAATCGTATCTATCTTATCCATCTTGTATCACATCATTTTACGTCTCAGGTCTCAATTTCAACCATCACCATGGTTTCAACCACCATACTGAAGTATAGATCCTCTAGATAGAGATCAAACAATGCGGGCTACTTCATGATTGGTTCTGTCATTTATTGTGAAAGTGGATGCGAGACTCCGCTATGTTGGAGCATGTTGGAGCATGTTGGAACATGCGACATGAACAAACTTTTTGTCTGATCTCTACCTCTAGAGGATCTCTATGCAGGGCTGTCGATGCAAAAAAAAAAAATTGAATACATTTAAGATTTCGAGGACTGTGAAGTGTTGATATGCATCATTCAGTCCCCAAAATCTTAATCACATTTATTTTCTCTGCGTTGATGATCTTGCGTTTCAATTTCGGAGCTGAAGTTGACATATCTATTTTACATTATGATACATATATTTGATATATTGTATGTGTATTGTAGATTGTAGCCAGCTCGGCTCCTCGCGCGCTGATGCTCGCGTAGTCATTTCGACGGTCGACGTGTAATCGCGAGTTCCGAGATGTCGCGTACGAGGACGGAGAAGAATGGAAACGGAGCCAAGTACGAGGTTACCGTATGGACACGTGCGATTACCGCGAACTCCGAGTGGCCAGACAAGGTAAACATAACCCTTGAATTGTCGTGTCATGGTATTACTAGTATCCTATTCTATCCAAAGGGGAAAAGAATCCACGAAGCGGAAATTATTTCTGACTTGTCATTTCTTTATCTTTTCATTCCTTTTTGTTGCAGGAGGAATTTCTCGATGTAATATACTGGGCGAGACAGGCGATCGGTATTATCGTTGGCATAGGATGGGGCCTTATACCACTAAAAGGTTTTATAGCTTTATTGTTGTAAGTATAGAGACACCAACTAGACTGTTTGCTCTCTTTTTAATATGTATGTCTCAAATCACAATGTGATCTTACCAAATACATTGCCACGTGTTTATATTTCAGATTTGTTGTAGTCAATGCAGGAATTACGTATTTATACTTTAGTAATTTTCAACAAATTGACGAGGAAGAGTACGGTGGTATATGGGAATTGACGAAAGAAGGATTCATGACCTCATTCGCTGGGTTTCTGGTAAGTGGAGCAGGATCAGTTTCTCTTAATGGATCATCTTTTTCCTTTTCTCTCTTGCTCTTTCAGCTTGTACTTTATTACTGTTGTTTGTTAATAGGTGACTTGGATTATTATATATTCAGGATTGCATTTTGACTGATATACTCAACAAGATCACAGATAAAGAGCAATAGTTTTTTCATATGGATCATCGCTGCTGCCAAATTCATTATACATATACAATAGTTTCCTTCACAATAGATACTGTTATATATTGACTTTTTTCATATACTGTTACATATTATTACATACAAATATGATTTATCTGTGTATAAAGAAAAGAAAGACCTTCTTACCTTCTCAAACTATGTATCTTATATAATTTTAACCACTTTAATTGCAATCGAATTTTTGCAAAACTCGTTTGTTTCGTTCTCACTTGAGTTAATCTCTACTAAAAGACGTTTCGTAATATTATAAAAATACATTTGTATGATTCATATTTTCCTTAGAACTTTACAATATAAATTTCAGCGGCGTTTCCATTGCTTTAGCCTACCATCAAGCGCTTACGTCCCCGCGCTTGTACCTGCTTGTATTTAGCGAGTATTTGCTCATATTGCTTTTTATTTTGATAATGCTGTTGATAGTAATGAAAAACACGGGAAAACAATTCCGGCACTTCGCAATGCGCGTTAAGTAGCGATCGCTCGAGAACGTATAGATCGACGGCTTTATCTTCTAGTGTGGAATCCACTCGGGCCAATCCGAAGTCAATCATTACAAACTGTGCCTCGGCTGCAAAGGAATATCATTTTATAAATACATATAGTGTGTATGTGTGTGTTGTGTGTGTGCGTGCAAATCACACATACACAGATAGATAGATATCGCCATTTATAAAGAAATAATTGAATCTTCTATAATAGATATGTATTATACAAAGGATACTAAATTTTTTCAAATACAAAATGTTGAACCTCCTTTTCAGTGCAAAGCAAATTTGTTATCAATAATTCGATTTACAATTAAATATGATAATTATGATAAAGTTTATTTATCGTTTACCGTATTCGTGATTTAAAGCGACATTAAAGCATTTATTGTGCGCAAAGAGAAATGCCATTGCGAAAAGTTTACCTCCTGATGGATTGTTATAGAGTGACTCGATTGAGTTGTTCTTGAGCAGTATATTTGATGTGGTCAAATCGCCATGGATAATATGTTTCGAGTGCAACTTAGCTATTACTGTGCCCAGTCCACGTCCTATGAAATCTAGCAAATGAACCATATCTATTTTTCCCGAAATATTCTCATCTATGAAGTTTTTCAGCACTGTGGCGTTTTCTATGTATTCCATGTAAATTCTGCGTCGCTCCAAGTCTACTAAATATAAAGCCGGCGTTGCTATTCCTTAAGAACAGAACGGGGCAGATTATATATTGAACAAGAATAAATGAAAGTAATGAATGCGAGTCATACTCTTCCACCAGTCATGTACTTCGATGCGTCGTGCATTTTTACCTGCGGACTTCGCCCGGATAATGGCGCGAGCCTCGGCTCTGATGCGATCCTTGGTGAGACGAGCGTCTAGTTCTGGGTGTCGGTAATTCTTTACGAATCTCTCCTTCATCATGCATGTCCTTCCTAAATAGAGTCCCTTATAGAGACGTGCCTCTGCTCCTTGTACTATCAATTCCGAGTCTTTCATTATGATTACTGGAGATGCACCATGTCAGTCGAAACGCGAATATTGCACTTCTATATTTACGTTATTGTAACGAGCTCTAGAAAATGAAACAACAGAGTTTGAAGGAAGAGAGCTTTTATTCACGCTAGAAGTGAAATTCTTCATTATCACAAAGATTGTAGGCACAATGTGCACGCACATGTCCATTAGATGCGCAAATATTACATTCGCGTATTGTATTCGCGAACAGATCGATTTACTCATTGCAATTTACGTAATGAATCTTCATGATCAAGCGATCCGCGATATAAAATATTTATCGAAGTTTCAACGAAGCTGCATGCATGCACACTCTCTAAATGCTTTGGAGTGGAATCAGATTTTAAAGAGTGAAAATTGAGCCAGTGAAGAACTTGAAGAATTGAGTAGCTCAATTTTCAATCTTTAATGCCCACTTCTATCAATGTAGTTTAACTAACCCTTAATCTTTTTTTAGTTTTAAAAATTAGAAAAAGCTGAAGAGTAAGTTAAACCGAGACTCCTGAATGGTCGCAAGTAGTCGTCACGGCCATACTCAATCATGACGTCAAAAGCGAAAAATGACACATTAATTTTTGTTACGTGCCATTTGTAAATAAAGACAAATTTGGATAAAACGAAATGACGAGATAACTTTAAAATACTTGTAAAAATGAGACAAAGCTATCCTTATCCCCCTTGACAATCAATAAATAATCATAAAAGGTGATAAAAGACGCGTGAAAGTGAAAATAGAATACGCATGCGCGTTGAATAAACGAACTTCAAATATCTTTATCTTTACTGATCTATTTACTGACTATCAGGGGGTATAAAATAGCTTTGCCCCAGTTTTACAAGTGTTTTAACGCGATCTCATTATCTCGTTTTAATCCAAATTGTCTTTATTTACAAATAGTAAGTAACAGAAATTAATGTGTCACTCTCGCTTCTAACATCACGATTCAGTATGGCCGTGGCGACAACTCAGGAGCCTTAAAGTTAATTTACATTACCATATTTGGTAAAAACGGATATAAGAGTAACATGTCATATATTTTTTAGAGTGACAATTTACTTAAAAAGAATACACATATATAAAGAAATAAAATGTAAAATCTAAGACATTCGAGCGCTGATTTGAGCTAACTGGGCGCTTTCACTAGTCGCACATAAACGTATTAAACATATAGAAGGACGAGGCGAATAAGAGATATCAGTCCTTCGGTCATTCTATTCGCTTGCGCGAGGCAAAATGTTAAGGGCGAGGCCGCGAGCGAGGGCGAGGGCGGCGAGGAGGTAAGGTACTTGGGAAAAGCGCGGCCGCTAGCGCTAGCGAGGCGAGACGAGGGCGAAACGCAAATCGATCGTTATCCGCCAGCGACCTGCGCGCTAATCGCTATCCCAGCGCTAGTATTCGCCCGTACTTTGTTCCCATCGGTCCCGGGTCCGCCACTCGCCATCGCCTGACTCGCCATCGTTACGAGCTTCCCCATCCGCGGGGGTAGTGCGAGTTGGCGAAAAGAAGAAGAAGACGACGACGACGACGAGGCGAAGAAAGTATGAGGGACGAGGTGAAGATGGACGCGAATCGGCTGATCGCCGAAGTCTACAAACGGCCGGCGCTCTGGAATCAAAGGCACATCTCCTACCATAATCGCGAGGTGACCAACCGCGTCTGGATGGAGATCGCAGCGATATTCAATCTGCCCAGTACGTGTCATGTAAACACCCCATCCCCGATTGGTACCGCAGGACCCGAGCCGCGATAAGTAATCGCTCGCCAGCGACGCAAACGCCCTACGCTGCCCAGACACCAGTCGTCTTTCGCCCATGCGTCGCTCACTCGTGTCAGACCGTTCCTCTTGGTTTCTCTTAGTTCCTCTTGGTTCCTCTCCTTCGGCAATAAGGATGAATACGTCCTTTACGTACGCGAGCGCGATGATCGTGACATCGAAACGAGCCTGCCGAACTAGCAAGTCGTCAGGTCGAGAAGGATACGGCAACCGCTCATCTCATGAATGACTTATGAATTCTTAAAATTGCCTATCCGACTCGGTCGTCTTGGAGAAACGCGGCGTTCAAATCCTTATTTTCATTTTACGCAAATATTAACGCGCTTTAAATAAACGGCTAAAATAATGCCTTTCCCATGTCACAAAAAAAATTTACAAAGAGAGAGAAAGTAAGGATCATTTGGTGATGTCTGGATCAATCTTCGGCGTTTTTGGCCAAGTTTTTTTTAAAAAGTATCTCGATATTACAATTTTTCATTATATAGTTGCTTTAATACTTAAAGAAGTCTTTCAACGCAATTTTGACATTTCATGCTCCACTCCGTCGAAAAAGCAAATACAGAAGACTATCACAGCGCATCTCTTTTTCGACATCAAAGCGTTATGTTAGGCTAATATTCTAAATTATAACATTCTACCGTCGCACATCTCAAAATGAAATATTATTCTCTCCGGCTCGTCGATCTATCTCGCCATCATCCAAATTCAAAGACACGAAACGGATTTCCTTGCCAGGAAGCGCAGGTTTCAAAACGAAATTCTGCACCTTGTGAAGTTGTAGATGCGAATTAAAAATTTCATATTTGACTTAACGAATTACTTTTATTCTAGAGGTTCATGCTGTTTTATGCTATTCTAAAGTACAATTCCTGCTATTTTAAAGTACAGTTCTCGAGATTCGCAAGTTTCATATGTATGTTTATTTGACGTGTTGACATACGTGCATCGTCCTAACCTCATTTCACGCGCGAACCGGCGCGAAGTATGCCACGAATGATTACGTCAATGCCGCGCGATATACCGCGGGGTCATCATCATCTTACCTGAGGTATTCCAATGCACGACCGAAACAAGATTTCTTATCGTGCTTCGATCGTAATATTAATTGAACCGTAAACGGTGAACCAACGTGAATACACGCACATGCACAAATCATTCGGTCGAGGACGCATGCGCAGAATAACGCAAGGATGCGTCGATGCGCGCGCACGAATGCAATCAATACGCGGTCTCTTTGTATATCATAGATAGATCTTATCATTATGGATCCATAAATAAGAAAAACTAATCACTCGGTGAGTAGGCTGCATTCCGAAACTAATCGAAAAGAAAGTGTTGCAACCTTTTATTGTTGCAACCATGAATATACATACCGTTGTGTTATCAAGGTTGCGGTCCACTTGCTTCTTCCAAATGCTCTGAACACTACGCTCTAAACGATATGCTTGGATTGGTCCATTATTGTTCCGATGCTACAATCGCTATGTGAACCCTTCAGCCAATTCACCGAAGTGAGGCAGTTGGAATGGAAGTGGGAACGGAAACGATGACGTATTGATGACGTATGAGAATTACTGGGAGCATTTCAAAGGTGCGTTCGGGAAGTTCACTGTCACGCGGTAAACACAAATGCTGCGAACTCGATCATCTGTTCGAGGAGCTAAGATAGCGTTAGCTACTACCAGCTCCATGAACAGCACTAGCGCAGCGTTAATGCTTTTTGATCTCAATTAACACTAGGGGGTGCGTTCGGGGGACGCTACCAGCGCTATGAATACAAATAACGCTACCAACGCTGTTCATACAAATAACGCGATAATGTTAGCAAGCTCCATAAATAACAAGCCGCAAGCATAGTGTCAGTAGCATTCACAGGGCGATATTTATAGTCCGTTCTTATTTTAAGACCGTCTTAAGATACTAATACAGCCTTCTGATTGGTTTATGGCATTTTAATACTGTATTTAAGAGGATGCTGGAAAGGACTTGATGTCGATAAAACAGATTTTTATTAAGGAAAATACACCTCCATTCTATTACGAGTATCATCTTCAATGCAAATTATGTAATTGTAAGAATTGTCGTTAGACATGTGATGTTACATAGATATCTTACAGACGCTTGAGGACATCTCTATGACATAATGTCTGAAAGATATCTTCGATCAGGATGTCTTATATCTGCATTTTGCATATATTGTTCTGGATGAATTTGGAGTTAAAAAAAATCTGTATTACTGACATTAATCAAGTTCGGCCATCGCTCCAGCATTCTTTTAAAGTGCTGACGAATTATTGAATCTTCACTTGCAAAGCGAACCGGCTGCATATGCTGTTAACATGTTGTTGCGTCTGCAACATCACTGAATAAGCTTTCGTTTGTCTATTTATAGAACCGATGCTGAAGGCAAAATGGAAGGGCCTGCGTGACACATTCCGTGCTGAATTAAAGAAGGATCAGGTATATCGCAAGAGCAAGTTTCATCGGAACCGGCCAGTATGGATACACTTCAAAAGCTTGCAATTCCTCAAAGAGCAAATGCTGCCACGGCCGCCAATCTGGGAGCGCAGCATCCCGAAAACGGAAGACGAGCTGCAGCCAAGCGAGGGCGAAGGCGAAAACGGTATGCTGACTCCAAGCATCGACAGCGGCCTCGACGATCGAGACACAATCGCCGATCATCTGTTATCGATGGCCGGCGACGGTAATATCGGCCATCATCATCACCACCACCGTCACCATCATCAGCATAAGCTGGACGGTGGTGACGGTCGACGTGGTACAGTGGACGTGAAGCGCGAACCCGAAGAGAGCTTCGACAACTTGGAATTTCAAAACGTCACCGACAATTTGGCGGAAAACGAGATGATGCTGCAGAATATTTCGCCTGAGCAGGTCCTGATGAGTGACAGTGACACCGGTCTCGCCGGCGTTGATCCGCTCGAGGGCAGTTGTCGTTTCGATGACAATTACTACTTCCTGATGAGCCTATTACCGCATATCCGTACCCTACCGGCCGATCGCAGGATGTTACTCAGGATGCAGATGCAAGAGCTTGTTTACAAGGAAGTCTACAATAAGACTACCGACGACGAGTCAACGGCGAAGACTTAACTGACGTCGCTGCGCTAAGTTAACTTTTGAGACTCCTTTTTCTCGCTGTAATAATATCACGTCGCGATGTTAAAAACGAGTTATGTGGATTTTTCTTAATGCTCATGTATATGCCGATACCAAAGTTAAATTGACTTTTTTTTTACACGCCGTCGTTTAGTGCCATAATTTAGGACTGCGTTCAAAAACTTCGCCCGAATATATCTAGGTATCATTTTATTCTTCTTTAACATTCGGTGAACAACAAGGATAAAATGATGTACTAATTCCTGAACGCGTCCTGTGTGACTGACGGAGAAGAAGCGGGAATCTTAAAGTTTTTCATTTAAACGATTTTTTAAGGAATAAGGAGTATTTATTTTATGTAAATATACAGGATGTTTTAGAAACACCTGGCCAAATTTTAGAGCGTATAGTCACAATACGGATGAAACAAAAAGTAATATGAACATGAGTCCGTTCATTGAGAAAAAAAAATACTTTTGATAACATTATAAATTAACAACTCTAAATTTAAGTACTTGCAACTAATTTTACGAAATAATAAGAAGTAAAGTAGTATTAAATACTATATTTTTGTAGTATTTAGTACTACTTTAGTTCTTATTACTTTGTAAACTCTCGATAAAACTAATTGCAAGTACTTAAATTTTGGAGTTGTTAATTTATAATATAATTGCCAAAATTTTTTCCCTCCGTGCGGAAATACTTTCTTTCCGAGTTAAATATTTTTTATTTATGACAGAAATAAGCAAAAACATTTTGCTAAAATAATTGTTAGAAACTTCTGCAGCGATGCATGCTTTGCATATTTATGGAATTTATCGAAGACGTTAAGAAATTTTAAAAATATTTCAAATTTTCACGTGAATAGGATTTTGGGAAACTCACAGTAGGAGTATCATAAACAAAAACATTTTTTGTTAAACAACATTATTATTAAAAATTTATGCAAACCAAAAACATTTTCGAAAGGAAGTATTTCCAAATTTATGTTCATATGACTTGTTTCCATTTTTATTGAATAGAATACGCCCTTAAAATTTGGCCACGTTTTTGTAACAACTAAGTAAAAATCTTTATTCCTCAAAGAGCGGCCACAAAATCTTAAGAAACCGAAATATTTTACAATTTTTTTTCCCCACGCAACACCGATCAACACGAGCTACTGAAACCGTTAAAAATCCGTATGAAAAAAAACAACTGATAAACAACTCATCGTATAAAAAAACGAGCTATTAAATTTTTAATATTTTTCAATAGTAGCGGTAACTCAGCGAAAAATTATTGAGATGAACCAAATCAAATTAAAACTTGGACATTCGTCTTTAATGTTCATTATTTTGTAATTTAAATTTAATCTCTGTAATTATCAAGCTTTAATTTGAACTTGGTCCATCTCATACGAAAATTTTTCGCTAAGTTAACACTATTAAAAAATATTAAAAGTTTATGCTAAAATTTAATGGCTCATTTTTTTTAGCGAGTGCATGCATGCGTGTTATATATAGGATGTTCAGAAATTACCGCGTCATCTTTCGTTGGCAGGTAGAGCGGGTTTAACTGAATAGAAAAATTCTTTATTGTTTTGCGAGTTTCTTATAAATCAGTAACTAATAAGAAGTTAATTAATATAAAGATTTGCGGACAAGGATGTCCCACGTGATTTATCCGCGCAACTTTTCTATTTAGTTTAATCCATTGTACCTATTCACAAAAGTTGACAGTTTAATTACTAGACACCCCGTATACAATTGGATGTATAAGCTATACAGCTCTAGGTAGGTCATCAACCGGATTGTCCTGGGTTCTAAGCGGGTTCGCTACCGAGACGCGGCGACACGGTTGAGCGACACTGTGCTCTCTTTCGCTCTCTCTCTCTCTCTCTCTCTCTCTCTCTCTCTCTCTCTCTCTCTCTCTCTCTCTCTCTCTCTCTCTCTCTCTCTCTCTCTCTCTCTCGTATCTGGCCCTGACGGATACAGCAGTGACGCACACCTGTGTGTACCACTGTGCGCCTGTCGCAGGCAGTCAGTGCGCGTTCATCACGTCCTTGCGACGTTTCATGTACATCATACCACTACCGATCGGTGCTAGTGAGTAGTGCACGATAATTTCGCGCAGAGTGCGCATGCGCCCTCCCTCGTTGTCGTCGATCAGTCGGTGTGGCTCCACAATCGTACGTTCCACTTCCTCGAGCTCCACGTCTCCGTAGCTTTCGCGCCGTGACTCGCGACTCGCGACTTCGCGACTTCGCGTCCGCGTCTATGCTTTCAGTTCGCCGTCGAACACACACCGTTATCTCGGTCGCGCGCACCTCGGTTAATCGGTCTTTCCCGGGTAGACGTCGCGTTCTATGACACGTTGTCGCGCGAGCATAGGTGTGTTGATTCAGCGGACAAACGGGATATACATTGCTGCTCTACGAACGGTGGATGTACACGGTCGTACCTGTCTGCCGCTAGCTGTGTCGCACTGTGTCGCACTGCAATCGACGCGCGAGGTGAGTCAAGTTTCAGGATCAGAAATCTAACTTCCGTGCGCTTCTTCCGCGTCGGAAAGTCTGCTCTCTTGAAGTGGTACCCATGAAGTGGTACCACCGCGTGTGAACTCTGTGAGTTTCCGGAGAATTCCTCCGTCAGTTCGGAGTTGACATTTCTCTCGGCGGAAAAATGTCGACCGTCAGTTTTTAGGACAACGTATCTTTTTATTCGAGAGAAGAAAATATTCGTTATTTGCCTTCTCAGCGATTTAAATTCATCAAAAGGAATATCGCCTTCATTGATACCTGAATGTTATTTTTATTGATGAAAAAAATTCAACTCCGAATTGATCGAAAAGCGTCATATTATATTCCCTTTACATCTATTTCTATCAATATGGATTAACTTAAATTTCAGTTTAGCTTACTCTTTATCTTTTTCTCTAATTTTTATAGAAAAAGACCAAGATTAAAAAATGAATCTGCATTGGTAGAAATAGTCATTATACAATATATCTGAAAGGAGCGAACATAAATGCGTGATTGTATGCGAATAGTTCAGCGTACCGCTCGCACCGTTACTGTAAATTCTATTGTACAGACCTTCGATCGTCCTCGTAACCAATCACTTTTTTGTAACATATGTATACATATGTAGTTGTTGATTTCGACGTATGTGCAATACGAGCATGTCCAGTTTGAAAATAGAACGTGTTCGCTCGGCTCTAGTCTAGCGTCTAATCCTTTAACCGTCATGCTCATTTCTTGATTGTGAAATTGCTTGAAAAGAAAACCGAATGTGTGTTAAAAACACATTATTTTATTAAAATAAAAAGGACTTTTTTATTACATCACTTATTTTATTGCATTACTAATATTACTATTGCGTCACTTCGCCTAATTACTAGGAGTAATTAATCATCCATGAGTGTGAAATCAGAGAGACCTCAAAACTTGTTGTCTTTAATCGGCAAGAGCTGAGTCTAAGGCACAATGAAAAACACAAGCGATAGAAACAGAAAACAACTTAACAGATTTCAACTTATCAGAAATCGTGCATTTCGATGTTACATTGTTTCTATTATGATAAGTTGAAATCTCGTATTCTCTCTTCCTGTTGCCAGATTGCCTGTGCTTTTCAATAGTGCATTAGGCTTTATTATTACACATAATTCTTAAATGTCAAAAGTGTGTAGCAAACAAAGCATTTCATCTTACGACGAATGTAAATAATATAAAAAACTAAAATTGTGATCGATATAAAAATAAAAGCGAGTCGAAATGACTTCGGGAAGTAATATGTGAATTCTTCAGGAACGATCGATCTAAAGAAGATTGAAAAATGATAGACGATCTCAATCAGATTTATGGACGAATGTTTTGCTTCGGGTAAGAACGGTAACAACGGTAACAAAATATAGATTAGGCAAAATACTGACGATATCCATGTGCCGTTAGAGAACGAAGATTAGATATCAGAGACTCGTGCACGTTAAATATATCCTCCGCTCTCTGTTCACACTTTCGAGTCTGCTCTAAATAGGCGGACTGGAATCTCAGCTCGGTGTGATTCGAAACGCATCTACGCATTCCATTCCGAGTGACAAGTGCCTGGAGACCTCTGGTCATATCCCGGTGTGCTTAGTAAGCACTGTAAGTAGCCTAATGTTCCTGTAGACAGGACGTGGTAACGTTTGCCGCACGGTGGAAGTTAGCGCAGTAACCAATCATTCTTTCGCTTTTATAGAAAAGCGATAAATTGATTGGCTCTCGCGACAATTTCCCTTCGTGATTCTGTGCAGGAGCCATAAGCGTGACGCATAAAGGAATCTCTACATTCACTCCTATAATTGCAACTTTATTTTCAAATTTTGTTCCAATTTTAATTCTTCTTCGACTGAAAGAATTTCAAACGAGGTCTAGTCTAAGTGCTCAAAAGAAGGGGACTTTATAGTAAACGAGAATGGATTAAAATGAATTGAAATTTTTTTCTATTCGAATGCGTATTTAAAAAAAAATAGCGAATACTTTTTTTTTTATTCAATTGGATTCAATTGGATTCAATTAGATTTTGCAGGACAAGATGTCCCACTCAGCCCTTAGAATCTATTTCCTTCTAAAAAATGTTGCACGTGACATTTGCCGCGTTCATCAGTTATAGGATATTTTAATAAGAGCTAAAACGAATGTGATTGTATTCAGGATCATCAAACTCTCATATAAATTGTTTTACCACAAATTTTCATATTAATAATTAGTTGCTCATTTTTGGGACACACATCTCAGAAGGTAATGAAAACCAATGAAAATTTGTGATTAAAAAATTTATATATAGGAGTTTGACGATTGTATATAATATTGACCGACAAGTACATCGATTATAGAAATGACTATTTTAAGGATGTTCGATAGATATTTCAAAATAATAGAAAAATTATATAAAAAATTACGGATTATTCTAAATCACATTTAAAAGTAACACAATTGTGATGATTTATCATCTGAATCATAAATTATTTCAATAAGAGAATTAAGTAGTATTTTTTTAATCTATGCTCTAATAAAAATATATGAAAATGTATTGTAAAATAAATGACAAAAATCTCAATCGAACATTCTTAACCCTTTGTGATCACAATGAGAATTTTATATCGGTCACATAAGAAGCAAAACGATCCCAATAATTTTAATTGATTGTTATATTTGCAGCTTTTGTTTTTTAAAATCATAAAAATTACCGAACATACTTTAACATTTTAGAATATTTTTGGAAATATAGTGACTTCTTAAAGATTTTAATTTTAATATACACTACTCAAAATTAAAGGATCATCTATTCCACATTACAAAAATAGGCAAATTTCAAGAAAGAAGAACTTCATCATAAATCATTGTATCGAGATATTTAAAAGAGTATTTTACAGTTTGAAATCTCTATTTTTTCGGTCGGTACTTTAGAAAACAAAATTGCACACAAAGGCGGTTTACAGTTTACATTCGAAAGAGTGAATCTTTACCCTTAATTTGCTTTTTTATTCAACTCTGTATAATTTTTTTAGACAAGTTATCCAACATTGAAGCAAAAACGATTTTTTAATTATTCCATCTTGTTTGCCTTTTCCTTCTCAACAAAATTAAAAAGTCATTTAAAATCAGCGTTAAAAAAGACCAAATTCAAATTTCACATATCTCTGCAAAGTGATATTTAAAAAAGCATTTTAAAGCCAAAACAAATTTCTTTAATTGTAAGTTAAGCTTAACATTTTTTTCTTTAAAATAATTTTTAATCATTATGCTACAATTTTTTTCACTGAGTGACAATTTGAAGTGAATAATGTATTTTCTGATCTTTTCTTTAAAAGTTTATAAAAATTTTGTCACGAATTAATGCTAATACCGGTGTATTGTAGTTCAGTGGAGTTTACGTTTCAAGACCGAAAAATCATTTCGACGCGCAGTTTAATAGACTATGTAGTATATAAGTAGTAGTATATAAATTCACATAGAATTTACAAGAGCACTTAAGATCGAGTTAGATCATTAAAGGCATTTATCTCTTGTAATAATTAACCAAATAATTAATCGCTGGTAAATTGAACAACTTCTTATATACGGAATTATTTTGTATGAAGTATCATTAAAATGGTTTGTGAGTTATTCGTATAACTATAATTAAATAAAAAACTATAATTAAATATTTATAAGATCGTGTAATTGACCGAAATAATATGAAGGCGCTACAAAGCTCCGGAAGTTTCGTCAAGCGCTACCGTCAATCTTTCGTAATATTCCGATACTTTATCTTTGTGGTTCAAAAATTTTTTTTGTTATAAAAAATTTGATATATTATATATTTATATTAAAATATATATTTTAGATACTCTTTTATAAAATATTATCTCATGTTTCCATTTTAACCTACCTCGACGAATGCTATCGACTTCATTTATTGTTTATGCAACTTGTGAACATTATCGTGTTATTGGCTCTAGGAACAGCGTTGGTAACGTTTACATTCATAGCGTTGATAGCGTCTTTCCGAACGCACCCATTATATTGTGACCTTCTTGCCAGTTTTCTCACGCTTTTTCCTTACTCTGCTTCTTTAGAATACATCGTTTAATAAAATTACAGATATCACCATTGAGATCTCGCCGTAGTTCCATATATATATACAGACAAGCAATGTCTGTATTTACTTCATTAGAATAATGACCGCGAGCCCCACAAACTGGTTCTACAATAATCACATCGTAGCGTCGCAAACGTGTCGCAAGTATTGCAATCTGATCAACATCAGGCTTGACTTTGATTAAACTGCAACGCTTGCGATGTTGCGATGCGATAATGTTGAACTAACTTTACTAGTCGATGTCAGCAAGCAATATGCTGGAAAGATTGCGAAGGAGGAGGATTCCCTTACATTAAATTGAAACTGCGAAAATGCATTTTTGCAATCCACGTAGATTATGTTACTTTGCGTTGAAATTTGTAGTCAAGAGAGATTTAATAATTTGAATTTTCAGATAATTACTCTAGTTTTTTTATTGTTAGTAAAAAAAAATTTTTATTGTTAGTATTCTTTATATAATATTTCAAAGAAATAAAACATCCGTTTGACAAAACTTTGTTAGTTTCTTTCGAAGTGAATATCATCGAAATTACAAGAAATGAAAAAATGTTTTTTAAATAAAAGTTGAATAGCTTTTATTAGTATTTTATAATGATAATTTTTTTAATAGGAATTTTTTCTATAAATAAAAATAAAAATATTATTTATAAAACATGAAAAATTGAAAAGAATTTTTATCACGATTATAAAGTAACTTTGAAGCTCTTGAAACTATTCAACTTTTATTAGAATTTTTTTCCGTCTTTTATAATTTCCATTATATTCGTTTTAAAAGAAACTAATTGATTTTGTCAAATAAGTGTTTCATCTCATATGCAGAAAATGCATATAAGCACATATAAAAAAATACATGTTCTTTATTTTCTAGATAACGCAAAAAAAGTTATCAAAAGCTCATCAAAATCGGAAGGGACACTTCCATATATTTTATTATTTAATTATTTCAGAATTTACGTGTACAAAAAATTCTAGAAAAAACTAGACTTTCTCAACAGTTTTTAAGTGTCCCAATTTGTTAAAAAAAATTTAGAAATTGTCTAAAAAGTCATAAAATTATACAGATTCTGAAAAATTCAGAAATGTATATAGAAACATATATAGAATTTTGAAAAATTATATAAAAAATTTTAAGAAAAATTTTCGTTAGAGTTATTATAAGAACATCAGGGTATAAATCAAGTATAAAATTTAGAATATAATTTTTGAACTTCTATCTTATTTGAGTTGTTTTAATGTGAAAATTTAGTTTCGCACGTTATTCGATTATTAACGCGAGATTTGTTAGAAAACTCGCTGTTGTTCCATTCAACATGGCTGTATTATCTCATTAACATATAATCAATAATATATTGGAATATTATACGTATTTTATTACAGAATTTTATCAGAAACTGACATGACAACTGATGAATGCGGCAAAATGCAGAATAAGGCGCACTTCAAACTCAGTCGTGCGCGCATTTTGCTTCTGTATCTCTTATTATCTTGAATAAAAGATAGCAGCAACGTAGCAACGTTCTCTTTCTCAAGATCGATTTAAATTATGTGAAAAACATTGCGCATACATATACATATATATACATATACAAGTTTACCTCGACCCCGACTTCTCAGTCAGAGAATGAGGGAAGAGAAGTTCTCGCGGGCAACGACTCGACTTGACTTGCATCTTTCTTTCTCTTTCTTTCCCGTCTACCACACCGCTTGTTACTTTCAAAGCGGACGCGCTCCTGGCATACCTTAAGTCTGACTCATAAACGTGGTGTTTCAGCAACAACGGGGCAGGCGACAACGACGGTGACGGTGGCGGTGGATGAGAAGAGTGTCCTTTGGTGGCGCATGCACCACGTTGCAACGCGCGGATACTACTCCGTCGGGGCCCATTGCGGGGTCCAAGGATGGTGAGCTCTCGTACATCCATCGTGAACGTCACGTCCACCGTTAACGGTAGCGGTGTAGCCGACGGCGCGAGGAACACGTCGCGCGAAGACGAGAGACGTGCGACGAACGGCGTCGGCATCAGCGTCGGCGTCGGCGTCCCTCAAGAGTGGAATCAGAGTGGGCCGCCCTCGCTCTCGATGTCGGTCGACCTGCATAATTTCGACAGTTCGACTCTCACAGACTCGGGACGGTATTCCGCGAGCCCGGACGATCACCAGGCCGCATCGGCCAATGCTACCACAATCAAAATCGGCCGTCACGACGAAGAGGAGAGCTACGAAGGTTTTGGTTCCGTTGAGGGCGATTTGGTGGATGATGGACCGGAGTCGCCGGGTGGTAGCAGTTCCACGCCCTCGCCAACCGGTACCAACTTGCACAGGTAAGTTCAATGATATCTTTGATAGAAGAAGAAACATCAGGGTATAAACCAAGTATAAAATTTAGAATATAATTTTTGAACTTCTATCTTATTTGAGTTGTTTTAATGTGAAAATAGTAATATTTAGTTTCGCACGTTATTCGATTATTAACGCGAGATTTACTAGAAAATCTCGCTGTTGTTCCATTCAACATGGCTGTATTATCTCATTAACATATAATCAATAATATATTGGAATATTATACGTATTTTATCACACAATTTTATCAGAAACTGACATGACAACTGATGAATGCGGCAAAATACAGAATAAGGCACAAACTCAGTGGAGTATATCAAGATTACTTTGCGGGATGATTAATTTTCTTTTATACTCATTTTTTTTTGCATACGAGAGTATTTAATAAGATGCACTCTATTCGATATTTCGTCAAGTAATTTTATGTAATACATGTATGTTGCATTGTATAACATATATGTATGTATAACATGTATGTATATATACGTATATATTATATAATATATACATATATATATATATATATATATATATATAAGAACACCTGAACTTGTATATTAAGAAATATCAAAAAGTTATTATTAGAATTTGTAATCTGAAATATTTAGTTGTGTGAAAACGAGTTATTATTTCTGAAACTTTAATCTTTTGTAAAATTTTTCTTGGTTTCAAATTATTTATATTTCTTATTTATATTGTATAATTAACTTGAATAATCGGAAATCGAGTTGCAATAACGCATATTCGAGCATCAAAATATCCGGAATCACTGTACTATTCTAATCTAGACAAGAAAAGAGCAAAAGCAAACCAGATCTTCTATTATGTTAATTGCTTCCTGCCGTTATTTGCTCGATATACGTAACATCAGTTACGGAATATAGTATTATTTTCGAAGCTGATACATGGTACAGATACTAAAAACGTTAAAATGCAATATACCCGAAGCATGCCCGTGCATTTTTACGCTGGGATGAATTTACATGAGAGCAACATGCTGCATACAATGTCTATCATCTTGGAACAATACCGACTGATTTGCCATCTGTAGGCGCAAGTCGCACACGAATTACATAATGGAAATGTATTTTCAAGAGTCGTTTTGCAACACTCGTGTGTTGCGTATTCTCGATAGTGATTTCCTGTTAATTTTTTTTTGCGCAAAATTCAATACGTACTACCTAATACGACATACAATGCGAAACTTCTTTTGATTGACGTGCGCGTTTTTTCTGTCATTTTAAAATATACCACATGAGGAAAAAAACTGCTTATTATGCAAAGTTAATATCAGATAAAGACATATTCGTTTATAGACAACTGATTCTCAGAATGTTGGCGCAATCACAATATGGAAAAAATTGTCTAATGAAAAAAATTGTCATAATATTTTTAAGAACTTTTCATATATTTCATATCTATGAAAATTTCTGAAAAATACCTTAACTTTTTTAGATTCTTTTCTATATTATACAAATTTTTAAATTTTCTTTCATAATTTAATATATAAAGAATTCTAGAAAAAATCTCAGTATTTTCTGAAAAATGTTTTAATTCGTAGAAAAAATCTGAGAAATTTTATAAAAAGTTCTAAAAATATATAGAAATTATATAAAATTATATAGAAATTGTAAAAAAATCTTACAAAAAAATTTTCTAACATAAAATAATAGTTAATTAAATAAAATAAATTACAAAATTACATAGGATTCTAAAAAATTTTTTAATATACTATAAACAAAAATGAATTTTAATGAATCATTTATTTGAATAGTGCTAATTAAATATTTATTAAATATAATTAGTACAAAAAAAATATATTTAGTACAAAAAACATTAATTTGATTTAATAATTATTTCTTTTTATTAAATAAATATTTATTTATACTGTAATTTAATGTTTAGTTGGCACCATTCAAATAAATATTTATTTAAATCTAGAATATTTTTTCAATGTACTAATTTTTGAATAGAAATTTTAAAAAAATCATTATATGAAAAATTCTAAGAAAAATTGTCGTTAGAGAAGGCATTTCTTTATAACTCAATTAACATATTAATCAAAAAATCAAATTCCAATAAATCATAACTATTTTTAATGTTTAAAAAAAAATCTTTTGATCTCAGATTTAAAAATTTCAACAAAGATTTAATGAATCTTAATATAGATAAAATATTTTATAGATCTATTGTTAAGTGTCTCGTATGTTGTTATCAATCATTCACAATGAAATGATTTTCTCTTTGAATCGCGAGTTATACAATGAGAAAATTTATGCTGACTTTACAGAACGGGATCGTGCAATCATCACTATGTTTTCTGACTTTATAGAAATCCAAGAAGTCCGAATTCCACCATTGGAAAACATTCCTGGTTGCGTACGTCGCTGCGAAGAACGCCTCCTTGGTAAGAAAAGGACATTAATCATCTTTGTAACGAGCGTTGCTTACTTTTGTATGCATGTAAGTACATACGCGCGCGTAATTTCGCGTCTGAGAAATTTTCCGCCATTCGTTCGCAGTGCCGTAAGAAACGCGACGATACGTCGTCGCGACGAGACAATGATGATTTCGCTGCGCCGTCTTGGCGTGCGAAAAAGATCCTCGTGGGAAAGCGACTGACTAACGACATGTTAAATAACGTCATTAATGCAATAACCAAGATAAGAAACCTGTTAAATTTCTTGAAAAGCGCCTGCGTATCTTTGGCCTTCAATCTATACGAAATGACGGAAGCAAATTCATACAAAACATTGTTACCTAAACAATTGTTTTCTGTTCCCTGATCTATTGGCTTGATATTAAATACTAAAACAGAGAAAATGATTCAATTCTTACTTTTTATATATATTATAATTTTACACACTTTTTATATAACAACAGAAAAATATATTGGTTTTGTTTCTATTATATAATTCTAATCTGCCGAAGTACGGGAACGTATAAGACGTTGAGTAATACTTACAAGTAACTCATTAGACCGCCTCTGATTTGGCTCATATTTTTTATGGTATTTAGTATTTGCAATGTATTTGCAATGAAAGGAAAATAGAATAAAATAAAATAAAATTTGATTGTTTTACTTATTCATTATTTGATATAAAATTTCTATGGAAAAAATGAAATTTTTCTTTAAAATCACGATAAGAACAAAAAATATCAAAATTGTTGGGTGTTCACATAATTTATAAGGCTTACATGAGAATTTACAGATTTTCCGATTTTCAATAGAAAAAAAAAGGAAAACTGAAACATAACTTGGAATTATTTGGCATAAATTCCTTTTTTATATTATTCTTTTGCAAATACTATAAAATAAAAAACACTACATAAGCCAAATCAGAGACGACTCAATGAGAAACATTACTTGTTAGAAAAATTATTTTTCTGATATAATGAATATAAAAATCTAAATTTGTAAGCACGATGCAGATTGCTACTTAGTAAGATTGACGATGCAACATCTATAATATATATCGTAATTCTCTCTCTCTCTTTCTCCACTCGCGACTCCCTTTAGAAATTACGACTTGGCTTATGATCAAAGGTACATTTGGTCATGTTTGGCAACGCAGGAGGTAGAAACGCAATATAATTCGCTCGAACGAGTAATCTCTAAATATAAGCATCTTATAATAAAACGTAAATAACATGTATATGAATGTTAAGGAAAATATTTTCATGTTTGCAGCTCGGGCAGAAAGAGGCTCAGTTCTAACGCTTTAGCAAGGTAAGAAAACACTACGCAATATTTTATATATATATATATATATATATAAATGTATAGATTATCTGTCTTTTAATTAACTGGCAGTTTCACCGCCTGTTCCGAACATGATCTCTTTTTTGCAATCTCTCGCGTTTTTTCTCAATTTACCCGCGCGTGCAAAAGGAAATGAATATATCTCGGATAAAAGAGTTCGCTGGCCGTAGGATGATGCCTTTGCATCAAGGTTAATAATTCCCGAAGTCGCTCCTTTCACGGAACTTGAATCGACGAACTTTCTAAAACGTGGGTGTGCTTCTATTACGTTACATTCTATACCCACGATTTACCTCGATATTAGCGTTTCCTTCTACGCTACCATCGTTACGTTCAACTATATACATACGTGTCTTATCCGTCTGTCAAAACGGGCAAGAACGAGAAAACATTGGTCGCTCACGTACGACTTGAGATCCTTAGAGATATTCTAATACGACTTATACATATTGTCAGTTTGACGGCAATTAAAAAATAATTTTGTCATTTTTACAAACTAAAATGTCTATTTTTTAATTGTCAGAACTTTCGCTAAATATATCTTTTTCTACACTCTTACTATGTACTGTGTATAATTTTTGAAATAGCTTTCTGAATTGTGTAATATTAATACTTTCATATAACAATTTCGAAATTTCTTTTCAAAATCAATTCTTTCATATGAATATTAAAAGAAATCTTTTTGCTATAATACTTGTAGCCAACTTTATCGCAGTGGCAGCTTCAACAGTTCTGGAATGGGCTCGAATTACGATGCTACGGACGATGTGTACAGCGATGTATCCTTGGAGGACGTCATGGATCTCAGCCATAAAGTAAGCCTTACGATTTTAACATAGTTTTTTTTTTATTCATTTTTAAATCAGAGCTTATTCGAATATAAATGAATTTTCACCTTTTTATTTTTTATCGCTTCGAGCCATGAATTATTCCCATTTTGAAAAAGCGAAAAAGTGCGATGCGACCCGAACGGAGTCGCAACAGAAGGCAAAGATTCGTTTGTCAACTTTCGCGTGGAACCACCAGTTCCTCCTTTAACCTGATTTGGAAAGTCGTTCGCAGTCAAAATTATCTTGGTGGAAGTCACTTTGTTCCTACGTACCGAGGATGCAAAGTGTCCCTCCTAAGTCCTAAGAAATTCTAGGATCTATTGCCAATGTGCGCTACGCGTTCTCGTCAACCTTACGGCGGCGTACATCGTAATTCTGAGAGGGACCAACCACATCCCGCGGTACAGGTTCCTCATCCCGTTCCTTATCCTTTCTACCCACCTTCCGCGTATCCACGTTGCCCTTCGTACGATCCCTACGCGGCATATCACACATATCCGAGCTCATTTTGTCCATCGCCCTATTACGTTCACGACGTTGCTAAGGAAGAGCCCGCGACTTTTTGGTCTACCGGTGTTCTCCTCTTTCTTCTTGCGATCGGTTTGCTCGTGATTGTTTACCGTAACATCTCTCGCGAATCTCGCCGAAAGATCGCTGCTTGGCTACACTTGCCCTGGCTCGCTTCACAAGTAAGTCCCACTTCCTCCAATTTATTTCGCAGCTGTCTCACGGAATTAATTCAATCGAATTGAAAGATATTTATGAATTTAGATTGTTCATAGTCAGTTTAATTATTCTGTATAATTGTTCCACCTGCCACAACTGTGAACAACAGGGGCGGATGCTGACTTTTTGGTATTTAGAATTAGTTAAAGTTATACAGATCTATCACACAATTTTTAAGAGATAGATACAATTACTTTCGAATAACTTCGCTGACGACATATGAAAAAGTCGATTTATTTCCGGCCTGTCCAAAATTCGGCTTGTAAGCCGAAACACTTTCATCTCTTCGCCACACCGTCTCAATATGCGAGACGAAGCGTAAATAACACGTTACTGCAATATTGCTGCAAACTTCTGTATGAGAATATACTTTTGTATAATATCACACTTTTTATAATAAGAAATAAGGATACCTGAAGAAGACCGGTATAGCACCGTTATGGGTATCACAGACATGAGAGAATGATAGGCAAAATAAAAAATGGCTATTATAATTGCAAATTGAGAGACGATACAACGCTTGGACAGGCCTGATTTATTTCAATACTGTGAGAATGAGTCATGAAGTCTTTTTTTTTCTGACATCATTATCTAATGACTGCAGTGACGAATCCAGGAATTTTAAGTTTCACTGATAATTTCCATGACTACACGAATCCGCCCCTGCAAACAAAGAAAAGAATGAAACGACACTTTTACTATTCATGAGACCACTCCACAGAGAACTGTAGACGCAGATAAAGCTTAATGCACAATTGAAAAGCGCAAGCAATAAGAACAGAGAATAAGAGATTTCAACCTATCAGAAATCGGGTATATCTTTTTCCTATTGTCTTGTGCTTTCTTTATTGTGTTTCAAGCTTAACACGTAATATGTATCTTTTTCGCCCTTATTGCGCAGGGCTATAATCGCGGGGACTGAGTTCCGTAAAGAGATCGAGTCCCCTGCATGAGGAATCTGCCTTGATTTTGTCCATCTTTCTCGACTCGTGCAGACCGCGAAGACACAAGACGAGGCTCAGAATTATCCCGCGGAATTTCTCCAATGTACCGAGCGGAACGCAGATCACGGTCCTTCGTGCGTGGATCCCGGCGAATCCTTCTCATTAACGGATACGATAACGAAGACATTCGTAAATCCCGTCTACGAGAACAACGAAAGCGAAGTTGACCGAGACGAAAGCGAAATTGAAGACAACGAGATTGTCCAAACCGAGTTCGTGGGAAATACTGAAAAATTTCGAATCCATCGGTATTTCCATTTCGAAAAGTGATTGCCAATAACGAGAAAATACAGAAAGCAAAGTAAAATCTGAAGTATACAAAGGACTTCAATTAAGAGAAACGAGTAGAACGCCTGATTGAGTGAATACTGAGTCACCAACGAGAGCAAGTAATAATTATTTTTTACAAGAAAAATATCTATTTTATTTAGACAAGATTATGGAATCGATGCAATTTTTATAGAAGAATAAACCTAAAAAGAATGTACTTTTTCAAAATTAATTTCTGAAAGTGTATCAATTTATAAAAATCTAAAATATATATTTTTTTTTATAGTAAAATTATCCAGAAGTTGTGAAAAAATATAAAATTTATATCATAAAACTTTTAAAAAATTATATGAAGAATTAAAAAAAAAATTTCACCAGGGAATTATAACATATAACTATAATATATTGTTAATGAATTCTTTATATATAAATTTGATAAATAATTAATATTTATAATAATAAACTTTTTATGTCATAATTATAATACACAGCTAACGCAATAGAGATAAAATGAAATAAATAAATTCTAACACCAAAAGTTAATTTAGAGAAAGTTGTAGAAAGTTAATGAAAAATGTATATCGTTAAATGGAAGCATGTCGGGGGGCTCGTGTTAATCGTTGGCTTTGCATTATCACGAATATACGTAGCGATCATTCCCGCGCGTTTGATCCGATCTCATTGAAATTATACTGATACGATATGCCAATTCCTGACTAATTTTAAGGCATGATGCATAGTTCCGCTACACGCGAAGCCTTATACACGTTGCAGACAATTTCGTGTGAATAGAATATACGTACCTATCAGGATGTTGGATATACAATGGTGACGTTGTCGCGATGGATCGTCAATTAAATTGGCAAGTTCGCGTGTGTGCCCATCGCATCGTAGCAAGAAATACGTAACCGCCTGAGTAATTTACGTATTCATGTACGTATGTACAACATTGCGGCACGACGGGGTTCAATCTAGGTTGATGGAAGAAATAGCTTTGTCGTAAGGCTTGATGAAATTTCAGCACATGGAAACGTGAGCCGCAAACCATTGCATTTAATGGCGTTCAACATGAAATCGCGAGTTAGCTTCACGAACAAGTCCGCTTCAGTCGTAACGTGACAATAGCTTCGCGTAAGCTCCGGTTTAGAATAGGTCAGGGATGGGAAAGTTACTATGTAAAAGTAGTTAGTTATCGTTACAATTACTAAAAAAAGTAACTTTTAGTAATGAAGAATTTTTTTTTCTGCCATTTAACATGTCAACAATGGAAATTGTGAATATTGGACTTCAAAAAACAGTACAATTCTTCTTGTAAAAATTCGATTTCTTTTGTTCGCTGGTTAAAATGAAAAAAATTATCCCAATCGCTAAATTCTTCATTAACTGGCTTTCACTTATAATATAGTATTTCCCTAGTCTTGCGTATACATTTCTTTTCAAGAATAGAGGCCCAGTATTAGCTTCAGCATTAACAGTGAATATAAACGCAGCCATAATCAATATAAGTTACGGTCTACTTAATGCTACAAATGTTTTAAAGCATTCTCTAATTGATCAATTAGTAAATTTCTTTCTTCTGCTTGATCAATTAAATGTTTCGAAGCATTTGTAGAGCCAAATCACACACTAAATCGACAAATAAGAAATATATCGAAATTAATTATTAAATTTATGTTACTAGTTACTTAAAAAATGTAACTAAGTTAAGATACAGTTACTGATAAAAAGAAAGTAACGAAGTTAAGTTGTAGTTACTGAAAGAAAGTAACTCTAACTGTAATTTCGTTAAAAGTAACGAGTTACTTCCCATCTCTGGAATAGATGCAGTACGCCTTCAGTCTTTTGCTCTAGCAGCTTTGAGTTGTGACGTTAATCTCCTCTAATATAAGCTCTAAACTTTATAATTGAAATCTGTAGCGAAATTCTGTAACACGTTATGTATTCACAACGACAGTTGCGCAATTTTTTTACTATAAATATAAAATATCTGCATAACCGTCATTATGAGCACATAACGATTATATAACGAGTTATAAAATACAGGAGCTGATTGCTTCAGAAGGATCTTTTGTTTATATATTAAATTCTCTTCAGAGTAAAGATTTGATATCTTTAATCTAAAAAAAATTAGCGTTTATAGAGGTACTGAAAAAATGCGGTATGCATGATATCTCGATTCTAGGTGATCTGAAACAGGAATGTCAAGACATTTTTAATTATGAACAATTAAAGAGAGACATAAGTTTTGGAAAAGGAGAAAAAGTGAAAAACATCAATTTAATCTTAGAATGTTGTCGATACATAAATAAATACATATGTATATAAGTAAGTGAGATCTTTGAGCGCTAATTGAGTTATGCTTTCAGTAGTCATTAGGAGGTTCAATATCATGTTAAAAGCTTGAATAAGCAGAGACAAGTTTTTAAAAATTTTTTATATAATGACTGCGTTCAGCAGAGAAAATTGTAGGTCTATTCTGTAACTCTTAATGCGAATTTCATTATCATTTAACGTTACTGTGCAGCGGCGTTGTAACGGCGATAACGAAACTTGCATTAAGAATTACAGAATAAATCTGCTAATCATTGAACTTACTGGATAAGTTTTTCGCTAAACGCAGCCAATCAGTTCAAATCTCCTGGTGGTTAGTATAATCAGAATATTACTATAATCAGAATCTGGATTTCAGTGTCATTTTCTCCACTCCAAGCGAAAAGCAATGTTAGTGTAACGGTCCAACCGTTAGCATATCAAATGTCTTCGCATAGATAGAGCAAAGAAATATACATATTTATTAGATCTGTACAAGAATCAGTACCGTTTATACCACTATATAACGTTCTAGCGTATTAAATGGACAAAGAAATATATTATGTGTTAAACTATTAGGTGTTGGAATTAATTCGTAGCGTTTTACAAGTGATGGGAAGTACTTTCATTAATGTATTTTTTAATGCTCATGTGAAATAAATAACATTCTTTCATTAAAAACGCTACGAATTAATTCCAACACCTAATAGTAAAATGAGTTAATATATTTCTTTGTTCTGTGCGATGATGTCCTATTTAGTACGTTAGACTATACCGTAGTGACGTAGAGCAAGTAGTTTCTCGTGACGCGCGCTGCTGGAGTGGGGAAAACGGTACCGAGATCCGGACTCTGGTCATAATGTATGACATAGAGTGCATTCCACTTGACGTTCTCAATGCTCATGGAATCATTTTATTCTTGTTATTTATGAAACGTTAAACAAGGACAAATAATGCTCGCAAGACTTGTGAGCGCCAAATGGAACGCACCTATAAGTGTCATAATTTATAAGGGAGGGTTCTCAATTGAACACATTAATTTTTGAAACTTAAAAAATCCAAGGTTAATTCACATGTGTTCCTTCTTTCAAATATTCATTAATGAAAATTTCTTAGAATTTTTGTTTCAGATCGATATCACACAGTAATGTCTTTTGTAATGCTTTTTTTGTTTTAGGCTATGGTCAAAGTCTCGCTACAAAAACTATGAAGCGCTTGATTGACCAATCAAGAAACGCTTTAAAGCATTTGTAGCACCACGTTGATCGTACTCTTAGTTAATAAGCTAGTAATTTTGAAATTAATGATCTATTTTAAATTAAAATATCTATTACTATCAAATTTTTATTGAGGATAATTCAATATATGTGTAACAAATCTACAATAGCTTAATGATTATTCGTAGCATGGGTTTCGTAAAAAAAAATCCTAAAAAAATTGTCTCATTAGACTTCCAAAGATAAAAAACTCTTTAAAGCTTAGGGAGATACTAGAACCTCCTGTATTATCGATAAAACAAGCGTTTTAGACGTTTTTATTCCTGTCGAATTTCTTCGTAATAGTTTCACAGAATAAAAATTCCTTTTCCACAATTAAAATGTATATGCTAATGTACTTGTCGTCGATATATTTTATTGTCCGTTTTATTTTTAGCGTTGGTCGCCATATTGAGATAAAAATGGATAAAGAAATCTGTAATTCTGTTATTTTTTCAGCTTTGAACACGAAATATACTGCGACAAGTACATTAACATATACATTTTAATTGTGGAAAAGAAATTTTTATTCTGTGAAATTACTACGAAGAAATTCGACCGGAACAAAAATATCAAAAAAATTAGTTTTATCGGTAATACAGACGGCTCCAGCATCCCCTTTAGGGTTACAGCCAAGCTTAAGACAACGCCAAAAACGCTTTTTATCGAGAAACAAACATTACAATTTAGAGCTTAGAGCAAGAGGCTTAAAGGTTTATCATACCTATTATAGATCGAGCTTGATCAGAAGGAGGTATATGGCCCGTTCGGCGCAAGCCGCGGGTCTGTTCGCGTGGCCCTTCCTGAGTTTCCTGTTGATTGCGGGATGGATCGCTTATCTAGTATACGAATCGTATAAAAAATGGACATCGAGAACAAGGTAATGTCTCGTGAACGGCAACCGACTACGCAGATTCCTGGTTCGCAGAAAAAAAAATAATTCATGGCTCGAACACGATTGAATAGTAAGTTATGGCAAATTTAAATTATAAGGTATTGTGTGCTATTAATCTTGTATGTCCGAATTTGAATTAACAATGACCATCGCATAATTCTTCAAGAATTCGAACTTATAATATATTGGCAAACTATGTTTATATTAATATAATAAATATTACAGTAATATAATATTTATATGATACATTAGAATATAAATATTATATTTATTTTTATTATTATTTATATTAATATACATATTATTTTTGGTTTTGTGGAATGTTTGAAAATTCCTTCAAATTAATAAAAATTTAATCTTAAAAAATTGATTGTGATCAATTACAATCGAATGTGAGAAGAATAATTGAATATGATTGATCAATTCCTTAAGATTTAAGACTTACTACTCTAATCGTATACTGTATGCCATAATCTGTAAAAATTGACTAATCACTAATCAGTCGAGCATTCCCTTCTTATAATTGAATACGAGGAGAATTCGGCTGTAATTAGTCAATTCTTACAGATTATACAGTTACGGCCAATATAAATGATTCCTTAACGTATTATTTCTCGCTTGTGACGTCACGATCTTGGTAGCAAGCTGACGTCAAATGACGTCATTTGATGTCAAAATGACGTAGCTTGCTACCTGGGGATTCAATATGGCCACGGCAACTGCGCAGTTCGTTGATTATATTGTATCACTGCATCGAGATATTTTATATAAAGCAGCTTTTAATATGCACTGATTCAGTGTAATGCGAGTGATCGAATTTATCATAAGAAAAATGTTCACCGCTTAAAAAAGTACGCTTTAAATTGCGTTGCCTATAAATTTAAAACTCAGCGTAACTTCTACGAGTTATTGACCGTGTTCCGATATATACCAATTACCAATACACTGAAAATTTATAATATGATACGTAATGTGTGTTTGTGTGTGTGTGTGTATGTATGTATGTATATTATAGATTTTCACTTTTCAGTACTGGCAGTGTATATCAGAGAACACGGTTTATATCTATGGAAGAGTGAACCGTTTGATGATTATCGACGTTACGAATGAATATTTTCGCGCCTCCGCAACGTTGGAACATAATGGGAATCATATCGATTTTCGTTCCGTTAGAGACATTGGCAATACTTTCTTGACGAGTGTCACGAGTATAGAGAAAAAACGCGACGTCGAACACTAGGGTGCGTTCGGCGTAACTCGTGCTACTGTCGAGTGTAGAGTTAATCGGCACGTGGTATGAAACGCAAATGGACTCAATGGTGATTACTTTAGACTCCTGGCTCGAAGTAGGCGATCAGTAGATAGAAGCAACGAGCGAGCGAGTGAGCGAGCGACAGACAGACGGAGGGAGAGCGAGCGAGAGAGAGAGAGAGAGAGAGAGAGAGAGAGAGAGAGAATGGCAGAATGAAAGAGAAACATGTGAGCGAACAGGGGACTCGGAATATATTCCTGGCACGTAAAGTTGCCTAAGACGCGGTAGAAGTGCGTGTGACTTCGCACGGAAGGAAGTCCGGAGTGCATTCTCAATGCATGTTAGTGCGGCACGATCGCACGTCGTGAGGACGCGGGCGACGGTGACGGTGACGCCGACGAGGGCGACGACGACGACGACGACGAAGACGGAGGAGCACGCGCGGGAATGACGAGTGCGCTCGCAATACAGGCGATGACGTGACGCGATAAACACGAACGACCGGGCCTACAAGAACGCGACGCGTCGCGCCGCGATGGAGCTGAACTTTTGCGAGAAGACGGTCGACCGCGACGACCACGTGTCTTTTTCCGGGGAGGGGCCGTCTTCCGGCCCTGGCGCTGGCCTCGAGTATGACCTGTGGGAAGGCCAGTTCCAATTCCTAGGACAGCAATCGCCGTCGCCATCGTCGCCGTCGCCGCCACGCAACGATCGACATCCACCTCGTCGCCGTGGGCACCGGCTTGGCGAGCAAGTAAGAGGAGAATGATAATCTCTGGCCCTGGCCCGCCCGGCAGGAAGCATCAAACGATCGTCGAGATTTTGAATTCACCGCGAATTCGCTTCTTCGAATCTTTGAATTCGGTTCGACCTACCGCGGACGTAGAGCGAGAGCGCGCACGCTTTATTGCGTGTTATAGACTGTCATTGCGTACGTGCGTATGTATCCCGCGAATAAACGCGGAGGCTATTCTCGTGCGTCCTTGTTACCGGCACGTTTATCTGTTCGAGATTTTATATTTGCATTTCGCGCATAAACGACATTTCACTTTGCGTGCTCACTCGGATACGTCGAAAAGACATGGAAAATGACAATAGTAAATGAGATTTTTATGCGATATCGTTTTATGTATATCGTTCGATTATATAAAACTCATCTTCAAAGGGATATCAGTTGATTATTGTTATCGCTTGCGATATTTTCTGATGATCTAAGATAGCGAGTATTTCTAATCGTGCATAGTCGTTGTTACATGCGCGCAACATAATATAATAGGGATACGAGGCCTGAAGGCAAGATTTTATCATATACTTTCTTCGCTTCTGTGACAGGCTTCTGTGACAGGCTGTTCCAATAAAAAGAGACAAGAAGACTGTAAGTAGTCCGTCGTCTCCATTGATAGCCGCAGCATTGATAATCGCGACAGCGTGGGCATGCTCCTAAAGGGAGTATGCGTTTCCAACTTTCCTTCAATATACTTTCTCCAAATAATTCCGCACCTACGAAGGTACTATTCGTGGATTCTTAAGCCGATATTCGTCAGATCTTATATTCAAGACCGTCTTAAGAAGTCGCGAATCAATCAGAAACCTGTATTAGCGTCTTAAGACTTGATATAAGAATTGATTATAAATACCGTCCTTAGTGTGTCAATTAATCGATCCGTTCATATTCGATCGGTAGCTCTTTGTAGTCTTCTCAGTGAATGACATCATTGGATTTTTAATTTTCAGCGTATCATTTTTCCATACTTGGTTAATCGAAGTTATTAGTATTTTCTATTGCTTTTTTTAAGGGGGGAATTTTAGGAGACCGAAGAAGAATGATCTTTCGTAATTTTTAAACAGGAAGACTAATGCCTATTTAAAATTTTTTTTACATTTTAATACAACTATTATACATTTAATTTTTTGTGTAAAGAAAAAAGTTATTCAGGATAAATATATAAACATTTAATTTTGTGTATCCTCGGTACTTTAATTCTTGAAACAAAAACGAAGAAAATATTTATAATTTTCATGTTATTTTGTTCCAAATAAACCTTTAAAATTAAAAATATATATACATATATATTAGGTGTTGGAATTAATTCGTAGCGTTTTACAAGTGATGGGAAGTACTTTCATTAATGTATTTTTTAATGCTCATGTGAAATAAATAACATTCTTTCATTAAAAAACGCTACGTTAATTCCAACACCTAATATATATATATATATATAAATTAAAATTTTGTGCGACTTTGAAAAAAAAATTACGATTTTCATTAGACAGCGTCCATTTCTTTATGCAAAAAAAAAACTGTTAATATTGGTTTTTAAAATAATTTTTTAGATTCATTGAGGAAGGTTGATCATTATCTAAAAAGTTTTATAAGAAGTTGATTGGCCAAATAATTTTTTTTTAAATCGTATATACAAAATTAAAGAAAATTTAAAAGACAGATTTTGGGATAAACGTTTAAAGTTTTCAATGTAGTTCTTGAATATTTTCAATGTTCGAAATCTACTATTCCAGGGGCACACAGTAGTGCTTCAACTTCCTCATTCCGGACTAATATTAATTTCCAATTCATTAATGATTTTTAAAATAGACAGAATATCCTTTGTTGAAAATGCCAGTGGCAATAGAAGCAGTAATTTTGAGTATTTTTACATTGCAATTGAGATGCTTTGGCTCTCAAGATGTCGAGTTAAACTTTCATTTGCGTTCCAAGTACATCCAGACATTGCGTTAACAGATCGTATGATCGATGTAAATAGGAATCAAATGTTTCTCAATAACAATATCGTCGCGCGCCTATATATCTGTCCGCCGCGTTAGAAGCGTTTATGATTATGCAGCGCTGTGATTGGCTGGAAGAAATTTTTCATTTCTCACATTTTAGTATTAGCAAAAAAATCGTGGTTTAGTATGTTTCAATAGTATAATGTCTCGAAATCATTTTGGCACCACAGACTTCTATAAATATACTGCCAACTTTGCCTCCATGTTTGAAGACAGCGTCATGTTTATGTTTACTCACTCTCACATATATAAATCACATGGATAATAACGTTAGTGTTTTCATATAAATTCACGCGATATTCATAGACAGGGTGCATACATATACATATGAACTGAAACAAGGACAGCTCGAAATCAGATTCATCTCTTTCTATCATTGAGTCAGCAGTCTAGTTATAGAAGTCTGTATTGGCACCAAATACATATGAACAAATAATTTTGTAGAAAAAAGAAACTTGAAGCGCGACGCGGAGCGCACAGATTAAACTATTTGTTTTTCATATGTTACACTTGACAAAAAAATCAGATTTGTTTATACTTCGAAAGTACGTTGCTTGGAGAACATTTTGGCATTAAATGTCAGTTATCGGCGATTGCTCTTCTTTTCTATACTTTTACCAAAGTATTAGTATTCTAGCTCTCTATTGCCATGCTTCCAATCAAGTAAAATATTGGGTCATCTAAAAAGTATCCGCGGTTTTTTGTCACTAGATGTGTTGATGGTCATATATCTAGTAACAAAGTACCGCGGATACTTTTTAAATGACCCAATAGATAATAAATGTATGTTTTTATTCGTTAATTTTTATCTAAGGTATTATTATTAGGTGTTGGAATTAATTCGTAGCGTTTTTTAATGAAAGAATGTTATTTATTTCACATGAGCATTAAAAAATACATTAATGAAAGTACTTCCCATCACTTGTAAAACGCTACGAATTAATTCCAACACCTAATATTTTTATAAATTATATACTTACAATTAGATTTCGTTCTTATAGTTGTTTCCTATGTTCTAAAATGCCTATATAAGATAGACTTTCCAGTTTCTTATACGAATAGCGAAAAATCTTGTAGACATAAGTTTACTTTTATATATTCTTAAAAAAGGATCCATTAAGAAAGGACTATTTTATAAATTCTATTTTTAATTCACCTCTAGAAAATTCTTACATCTTTTCACTTTTCTTAAATCTCTTGTGGCGTAGGACATAGCAATATCCCTTAAAAATTCTCTTTCAAATGATTTTTTAAACGAAAATCTCTGAAACTTATCTAAAACCTATCTAAAATCTAAATGGTAACAAAATTTATAAAATATAAACTTGTAATATCCTCGTAAAATTTTCTGCGTAATAGAGTTTTGTTTTTTGGATGTAAAAAAAGTCGATGAAAACGTGTTTAACATCATTAAGATTACTTTATATCACGATTAGGAACGACTCACTCTAGAAAGTGTATGAAATGAAATATGAAGGCGATGTGTTTCGTATGAAACCTTAAACTCCTTTTAAATGCCACAGGTTCAAATGATCCAAGAGCAAATGGATGCTTTAGCGGATACTAAGTCGGTCGGTGAGGAAAGGTACGCTCGAGCGAAACAAGAAAATGCAACATTACAGGCGCGAATATTGATGCTCGAGGAAGCAGCCAAAGATGCAGAAACGAGAGCCGAAGAGAGGCTTCAAGTAAGTAACTCGATATAGATCGGTTAAACATAATCTAGTATAAAAAAAGGAAAATTAATAATTTTTAAAGTTCATTGTAAATGTATATACATTTTAAATACGTACATTATATATTTTCATATGCATTATATACGTAACACGTATATAACTATACAATAAAATCATTTCTTTCATTTTTTTATAAGATATTTTGCATTTTGAATTCGATATCGAAAACAATTGAAGAGCATAATTTTTGTTCCTATGCTCTTCGAGGATTCTCTATAGTATAGAATCTATACTATAGATAAGATGAAGTTATAGGCTTTTTTAATCGCAAAAAGTGATTATACTTTATTAAAAAAAAAATTTCTCCGTATTTCACAGGCCGAGCAACGAAGACATCGGGAATGGGCGTGTCGCTTGGAACGTGAACGTCAGTTGCAATTGGAAAACTGTGACATTAAGCTGCAAGCAGCGGAGCTGGACAATACCAGTTTGCGGGAGGAGATTGCGCGAATACGCGAACAGCTCGAGACAGCGAGAACGGATAAAGCGCAGCTTGAGAATGATCTCCGGGAGGCCAGAAGGGAAGCGGACGCCGCGCGCGAAAGTGAACGTCATGCGATAAGCCGAGCTAACGAGGCTCATCATATGCTCGATGTTATGAGAGAAGAAGAACTTTCGTTACGGAACGAGGATCAGCAGAGGCTTGAAGAACTGGTGCAGCAGGTGGTTCAACTTCAAGCTCGCAATAAAAGTATGTTCATTGTTGCACTACGGAATTATTAATTGGATATCGTATTAATTGCATATCGTGAGCTTTCGGAAGTCATTCGCTTCTTAAGCATTTCTAAAGCAGTGTATCTAAATTGATTTGTTAAGATAAATTTCGTTCTATATAATAATATTACTATAATATATTATTCATCGATTTGTAGGCTTGGAAGAATCTCGAGACGAATTGCAAGCTGCTGCGGCGTTGCAGGCAGGTCGTGAACTTATAATGCTGAATCCTTGTAATAATAACGCTGAAAAGGGTCCTAGTCTTGCTGTAGAATTGTTAGCCGGCATGAATCCAGATCAGGTATTTTCTTAAGATGTATCGAATCTATTAACTATAACGAATGGATATTAACAATTGATATTAACATCAACTTCTTCTCATCGCCTTACAGATAGATGGCAAAGGAGAGCTCAATGAACCGTGTACGATGGCTGAAGTACGTATTAAAGCTTAATTCGAAATTTTGCTTTGAGAACGGCATAATTAATTTTTATATTTGTGTTACAGTTAAAACAAGCCTTAAAGGAGCAGCAAGAAGTGAACACGCAATTAAGAACATACATTGATGGAATATTATTGAACATCGTGGAAAATTATCCGCAATTGTTAGAAGTGAAACAAATGCACTGATACATAGCACATAATCCATCATTACATTCTGTTTTAATGCTTTCAAGGCAGTTGTACATTAACTTTCTTTTAATTGAAGAGACTCGAGGGGGCTGTCTAGAATTTGACCAACATATATGTTTTACATATTAATATTTTCGAATATTTGAATATATAGCTCAAAAGCGCACTTGAAAGTCAATTGTTAATTAAAGTCGAGCCTTTTTAAAGCAATAGTTCCCGCTTAACGTAAAACTCTAAAAGACGTTCAATTAGCATTCGCAAAAAGAGCCTTTTCTAATTATAAGTCTAAGACATTTCTTCGGGTTTCTTTATTTATCTTATCAGAATCAAAATTCGTATGACTGTTTAAGTTCTAGGCAGCGACCATCTCTGTACATCTAGAAAAAAAAAATAATAAAGTGACGCTATTGTAGTTGCAGTGTGTACAATGATACAAAAGAGAGAATATTCGACTGTTATATCTCTGAGATGTCATATTATTTGCAGATCTATGAGCCGTTTTTTTCCACTGCCATCAAACTTCGTCGCGCTAGTATCAGAGTGGTGAACAAATTACGCTTCTCGAATTCTTTACATGTCGTTGGCTGACCTAAGCACTTTGCTATACGCGATATCTTTAAAGTATTCGTACATATTAATGATCATATATGATTAATCCGAATGAATATACAGGGTATCCCATAATTATTGATACAGCGCTCGTATGCAGATAGAACGGAATAAACTAAGTCGAAAAGTTCTATGCTATTTTGCATTTTTCGTAACAGTTAACAAGAAATCATACTAAAAATGGTCCTGAATTCACTCTGAACTGATTGTCCACCGTCTTTTTTATTGAAACGAAATCTTCTAACAGCACAGAAAAATGTATTTAAAATTAAAGTAGTATACAAGAGAATTAGCGATTGCTAATAATTTTAACTACTGTGAAAATTGCAAACCAGTAAGACTTTTCGAGTCAGTTTGATCCGCTCTGCCTGCATACGAGCACTGTATCAATAATTAAAATTGGGGATCACGTATGCATATGTATGTCATGTATCACGGTAGTGTCTCGCTAAGACATTGCGTAAGACACTGCCGTGTTCCTTTATGCAAACCGGCGAGTTGCTTTGGATCGAGATTATCGGTACATATATGTCATGTATATGTACATGTACGCGCGTGTGCGACAACGGAGATGACATAACTGCAGACTGCATATGTCGCGAAAAACTGTGATGCATTAGAGTACCTTTTCATTGAAAATTTGTGTCTTGGCTACACACGCCTATAATATATCATACGGGCAACTATCTTGTACTCTAGATCTTTATATCGAAAGCTAGTAAAATTGCAATAAATGATTCTATTTTGATATTCGTTTCGCCTTCTTTCCCGCTTTCCAAAAATTGATTTTGATTTTCGAGAAAGTTGACCGGTACTTCGATTTTCGTCATCTAGGCTCGAATAAATCTCTTATTGGAACGTGTTCTAATAACTTCAATGATTTCAAAAAAAGAAGGATTTGATCGAGAATTTCGAAAAATGTGTCCCTGACGAAATACAAATTTTTACGAAGAAATACAGAAAAATTACATAGATTGAGACAAGATCTTAGAAATTATTAGTTTTTCGTAGTGGGACATAGAGCGGCGTTATTTGAAGATTGAAGAACCTAGAAATCTTCTGCCCTCAAACAATGTCACTCTACATCCCACACTACGAATATCTCCGAAAAATTAAGAATTCTATGCAGTTCTTCGTAAAAGTTTTTCTGAGTGCGTTTCAACTTTCGCTATTCGTCAAAATATATACGATTCAAAAATTCCTCTACCTGAAAAATAACTTTCTAAATAATTTTGTGAACTTGCTGCAAGACACAATCTACTAAGCGAGAAAATTTCCATTTTACTATCAGCAAGGAAATGTGGCATCACCTCGTTATAATATCCACATGTACTGATTGAATCAGCAATTTTTGAATTTCTAGACTAAGATCTTCAACTTCAGTTTATTTGGTTTTTAATAAAGTTGTAATCATTTGAAAGCATTCATAATATACCAAAACAGAAATAGAAATCATAAAGAAACGTATTCAAAGTGTAATTATGTATATAGCACCAGATTTATTCACGTTGCTTTTTTAAGAAATGTTCAAAAATTTTTGCACTTAAAATGAGATAAATATATGTATTATACATTCAGATATTGGAGAGAGAAACTAAAGATTTTGAATGCAAAAAGTTGTGTGTGCAAGCAACACGAACAAATTTAGTGTTAAAACGAGTTTATTATAAAGATGCTTCCAGACGATTTGTTCAACATAAGCCAACTTTGCACACATTCGTTAAATTGGTCTATATTCATGGAGAATTATGCATGTGTGTGTCTGTATGTGTGAATATTTGACAATCTGATATACATTGTCCATATCGTCTGGAGGAACCTTAAGTGAGAGGGGCGAATTCGCGTTTTCGAAACAATCGCAGTTGTTTAGAGTATACGGATAATTTGTTAAAAAGATAAATAAAAACAATTTGTTAAAAAATGATTACTTATGTATGTAATCCAAAAACCTTATACATATAAGAATATCAAATTATCTTGTATAGTCTGATAATTATGCTTCAAAAGCGAAAAAAATTAATTTAAATAACAAGAATTTAAAAATTTTTTCAATCTTTATTTAAGAATATATTATGTAAAACTCATGCAGAGCAGACCTTTAAAATATGTTCTAAAGACATTCTTTACTTTCTAGAATTTATTCCCAGGATATCCTTCGAATAAAGTGTGCGGAAAATCGGACTACAGTGCTAAATTCAACGTATAGTATGTATTACGTCTTTATTTTATAGAATTATTAAGAAACGGACTATGAATACCGGTCTATGTGTTCATAAAGATTGCATAACGAATTACAGACCATTTTGTCAGACTCTCATTTTTACTTATCTTATGAAAAAGATGAATTATTGCAAAATTACAAATTGTATTATAAAAACTGATTATATTATCTGATAAAAGACAATTTTCAGTTTGTATTTATGTATTTAAAGTTTTATTTTTACCTTTTGTTTAAGAAATATTATCGAAAAACAAAATGGTATGTAGGTATTGGCGACTTTTCTCTATTCTAAATATTATATTATCTACTATATTATCTAAAATTGAGACATTGGAATATCAAAAATATTCCACGCGAATAATTATATTAATTACGTTTAAAAGAACCACGCAAGTAATATAGAATTGAACAAGTGCCAGAGATGCCACACAGCAAAGAGCGAAATGTACGACGATAAATAAATTTTGAGACCACTTTAAGTAATGTCCAAAGATGTTAATACAGCTTTCTGATTGGTTTATAACATCTTAAGACTGTACTTAAGACTAACTAGGCGATTTTAAATAGGGATCTGACTATAAATACAGACAGAAAGAAACCTGAATCTTTATTAATTTGATAGATTTTAGTTATTTTAGCAATTTATTTCCATCAGGAACATCGTAAAAGAATGGATATTGTTGTATAGTTTACATCCACTTCTTCAGAGGGCAGTGCTCGAGGGGAATACTTTGCTGTTACAAGAAAAGTCCGCGTATTCTTTCTCAAGTTTCTTTTTGATAAGAGCATATGACCTAGTTTACATCATGCATTTGATGTGGATGTTAACTAATAATTAAATTATCTTAATTTCGGCGATACAAGTAAACATATTATACATAATCTATTTAATTGATCTATTTAATTGATTATGTTGATGCATATTATATCAATTTAATACATCAATCTTTAAATTAAACATTGTCGAAATTAAGATAATTTAATAGAAAGTTACTGGTTAATATGGGTATTAAAAACTCTGTAAATAAAGCCTTAGAGTATGCGATGCGAACAAACCTTTTTGCAACTATTAGAAATTATCTTCGCTGACTTTGAACACAATCAATTTTAACAATAATTAATTCGTGAGATAATTTAAGCTTTCCCTTGCTTTTTCTGCCAAATTTGATTATTTCGTTAAATGCAAAAATGTGTCGAATGAGCATAACTTTATCATACACAATATCAGAGTTATCTAACTATACCGGAGCATATTTCGGATTCTCACTGGGTGTTCTCCGGGTGTCAACAAACGTTAAACAAGGATGACATGACACCCGGAGAGCATCCAGATGGAAATCGGAGCACGCCTCTAATTACTTTTTATTTATTACAGAATTCATCAACCGCACTCATTACTCGATTACTCCAAAGAAGAACAAGATTGTTAATCATAATGACTATTTTAAAGACTCTAATCGCTGGAGGACAAATATGCCTCAAAAGATTTTATGCTACAAGTCCAAAATTTATTGAAATTACACAAGACAATAATACAGGTAATACTGCTATTTCCATCGATGCTTAGTACACGGTTTTTCCTTTCAAACTTTATTTTATTGACTAGGTATCGAAATTATATCTATGGCAAGAAAACCTGTTAACAGCTTGAATACAGAGTTATTAAGTGAACTAAAGACATTTTTATTGGAGGCCCAAAACAGTCGCATTAAAGGCGTTATATTAACGTCATCCTTGCCAACTATATTCTCGGCAGGATTAGACATTATGGAATTGTTTAATGATAAAGAGAAACTTACTGATTTCTGGCAAACATTACAAGACACTTGGCTGACTCTTTACAGTTTGACTATACCGATTGCTGCTGCTATCAATGTACAGTCTTTCAAGTATTACTTGAATTACTTTACTAGCATATCTCTGCAACATTTAATATAATATTCCTTTCTACGAAGGGCTCTAGTCCTGCCGGAGGCTGTCTGTTGGCAATGTCTACGGAATATAGAGTCTTGGTTGAAGGCAAGCATACTATAGGCTTAAACGAAACACAATTGGGTATAATTGCTCCAAAATGGTTCAGGGATGTATATATCTCGTTAATTGGCCATCGACAAGCTGAGCTGGCGCTTTTAAGGTAAATGTAAGATATTGAATAAATACGTATATATAAATGTATAATATACTTAAAAAATGAGAGATACATGACGAGATTTTACATAATATAATTATTATATTTTAGAGGAGTGATGTTTAAGCCTGAGAAGGCATTGCAGCTTGGACTCGTGGATGAGCTCGCTAAAGATAAAATGGATGCGATCGAAAAGTGCAAAAAATACATATTATCTTATGATAATGTACCAGGTAAAAATACTGGACTGTAGCATTTTGTTTAATAGGCATTGTATATATTATACAGGCGTACAAAACAAAATTTAATGTTTGATTCGGAGATTAATGATATTCTTAGGTATTTTGACGCTCTGTAACCGAATTCAATGTTGAAATGTTTCCATCATGTCACAATTTGTTTTATCAACTGAAAATAGCTCAATCTTTCATTTATTTTTATTAGAGCCATTTATGGCTTGATTTTTAATATGCAAGCGATAAGTTGAAAATACTGAAAATCGAGTTATTTTTATAACATGATAGAGCAATTTGGATACCGAATTCGGTTTTAGAACATTAACATACATAAAAATATGATTTAATTTTCTCCGGATCAAAAATTTCTTTTGTCTGCGTTATTAATCATATATTGTTTTTAATCATATATTTATTGAAATAAAGGTTTAGCAAGAACCACCACCAAGGTACATTTGCGAAACGATTTGATCGAGTGGTTGAAAAACAATAAGAAAGCTGATACTGATAACTTCATAAACTATGTACAATCACCGAAAGTACAAAATGGCCTTAAACTTTATATTGAATATTTGAAGAAGAAGCAACAATAGGTATCTTGATATGAGACAATATTTGTTACATTCTTACTAATCAAAGTAAATAATTTTGTAAACTTTTATATTATATCTTAGAATATATATTTTTATATCATGTGCATTAACAAATGTGAAAGTGTCATGCTCACATTTATTACTCACATTTTATTACGTATAGTCAGAAGAAGTAAAATACATCATGTTAATTATTAATTCTCCAATATATATAATACAATATTGGGTTGAGGAAGAAATTTTACCTTACTTAGTCCTTTTACATAATTATAATATAATTGAAACATATTTTTTAAATTGTTTACAAAATATATGCCAAAATATATGCTTTTATTAAAATATATGCTGTTTGATCAATGATCTTTTGCCATTTTTTGGATAGAAAATTCTATCGGTGTAGAATTCTGTGCTCAATAAAAAACCGAGATAACTTCTAAAAAGACTTTTCCCCAATCCATTATATACACAGCCGCTCACGGAAGTTCGGACACCCGCATAAATTTTATTGAATCATGTAAAAAATTAGAATATTCTTTTATATATTTTAGGATACTTGTGTACATACTGACACCAGTTCCAAAAGTTTTATAAATTATTTTTAATTTTATATATCAGGATATTAAATATTTTTTATTTTATATATCAGAATTTTATATGTCAGGAGTCTTAAAATAAAAAATGATATATTGTATTAAAATATTCAAATCGCCACTGCCATATTGAATCGTGACGTCATAAAAGAAAAATGATATGAATGATTACTTTTTGTTACATACTATTTATAAATAAAGACAATGAATAAATCGAAATGATGAGATCGCTTTGAATGAGACGAAGCTATTCTTATCCTCTCTGGCAATCAGTAAAATCGTAAAAGATGATAAAAGACACGTGTTTACTCAATGCACATGTGTAACCTATTTTAATCTTCATATGCCTTTTACGATTATTTATTGACTGTCAGGGGGGAGGAAGGATAGCTTTAATCCATTTTTACAAATATTAAAGCAATCTTATCATTTCGTTTTATTTAAATTGCGTCTTTATTTACAAACGGCATGTAAAAAATTAATGGGTGTCATTTCTCTTAAAATGTCACAATTCAGTATAGCCACGGCAACTACTCAGGAATCTCAATTAAGTTTTGTTATTATACGCAAGGTATCCAGACCTCATATAAAAAAGGGTCATTTTTTAATCCTTAGAAATTTAAGAGAATAATTTGAAAACAATAAAGACAGTGTGTAGATCCTACAAAAATATGCTCGCAGAAGCGCAAAAATCACGCAATTTTGTTAGATAGAAGAAACTCGCATAAGGGGTAATCATTAATCATTTGTATATTTGCAAGTAAATTTCTTGTTAATACAAATCTTACTTGCAATAAAAAAATCCGCCACTACAGGCAAAACTCTTTATTCAAGTAATTAAGTGTACAATTATGAGTGCACTTATTGTTTTGATCTTTTTTTCTCGTTTGCATCTCTACTATGAAAGTACTTATACATATACTATCGACACAAAATTTTTTATTCGCTATAAGCAGCGTGAACATACATAGCGTGATCTTTCTTTCTTTCTATCTTGCTTACAAAATATCTACGCGTCCCATACTGTCTCACAAGATTGACGTGTCACTATATAATAGAACTCTCCCGTTCATGCAATCGTCATAACGATTTCATGCTAATCCTTTCATGAAAACGTCACGCGCCATTTATTCTATTTAAGATAATCATAACGGAAATTTTAATTTTACATAATATTATCTCGTCGGACTTGGTATTAGCATACGCACATATCGGTTTCACTCAACTTTTACTCATTATTCTTATATTTCCTATTAGAGATGTGCGAACAATTCAAATAGGAATCAAATTGAATGGAATCAGGTAAGATTCGATTCAGATTTAAATCTTTATAATTCGCAAATCCAAATTGGCAGACAGACAGACAGACAGACAGGCACGCACGCACACAAAAGCTCTTAATAATTGATTTATGATTTTTCACTTAACTGTTTCAGTGTGACATTAACAATAAATAAGTAAGTATATTTTATCAGTTTTATATTTAATATTTAAATATATGTATATTTACTTAATGAATTTATATGATTTCATCAATATTTTTTTCTTATAACATTCAAAAATTTTTTCTTTTGCTATCTATACATTAAAATTTAACTTAATTACGTTATTAACTAATCCTCCGTCTGCAATCTGCTATTTTTACTCTGTTTTATTATAGGTTTTCAAAAAAATGTGAAAAAATTCTGGGATACTTTTCATCTCTATTACATTACCAAATAGATTCTTAAGAAGATATTTTAGAGGGAGAAACTGCGGACTCCCTTTTTTGTAAAAATTTGAGATTGAAATTTTGTTTATCAAAAAATCCAGATTGCAGACAGAAGGTTAGAAGTGTTCTAATTCGATTTGATTCGATTGAAATCTTGATTCGGATTTAAAATTAAAGAAACTTGATTTGATTCAATTCGGCAAAAACTTTGATTCGCACATCTCTACTCCCTACTTAAAGTGTAACTTTTATATCTCTCGCGTGTATCACGCGCGTTGATGACACACCAGCTGATTTGAAATGAGACAGTAAGAAAATCTATATATAGTAAAGAGTCTCTATGGACTTACAGAGAATCAATAGAAGCGATCTTATACCTATAATTAGGGACAAAAATCAAATAATCATCGAACTCCAAAAATCTCACTGCGAAAGAAAAATATACAAATAAAGACTCTATTTTAAAGTGACCTTACACGATCAATAATACGGATTAGTAATATTGAATCAGTAATACTGACAGTATGCATCAATATTTTTAATATTTTTACAACCTTCTATCCACCAATATTAAACACATAGGATCAATAATACTGTCAGTACTATTGACCGTGTAGGATCACTTTTAAAAACCTATGAAGCGAGAACATGGAAATGAGAAAACGTGAAAGTAGATTGACTGTCCTCCTCGCATAGAAATGTACTCGAACTACAATTGCGTAGACGTAAGCTAAGTTATGGGAGTAATAGTAGCAGTAAATGTTATAAAATACTATCTATAATCGAGTAAAGATGTTGTAAGTCTTGAAAAATAAGTTGAACCACGCGTTTTATAATCGGTAATAGCAAGTTAAAACTGCATTTTACAACGTTTCGCAATCACTTACGTTTACATTTACACAATTGTAGGGCTTAATACGATTTGTCGCTAACATTAAAATATCACGAGCAGTTTCCTTATCTAAATCGAAGACAAAAATTCTTGCAAACTAAATAATACCTTAATAGATAAACTATAATTATTTTCTCGTGAATGAAGGCAGCCTCAAGACTGTAATTAGATGATAAAATTTCATTCGGCGTTTACTTATAAGTCAACTGCATCTTTCAGAATCATAACATTCCGGAGTTAGATATCATATATTATATAAAAGCTACCAATAACTACAATAACACAATTCGTTTCCGATAAAGTCAAACTTTCGCTTTTACATGACTGTTTGTCACTTGTACAAATCCTGTAAATCGGGCAAAAAAAATACGAGATGAAATTAACTACGATATGAAGGGAACACAAGATCATATTCGAGAGATTTTTTCGTTAAATATGCTCAAAATCAACACAGATTTGATTCCCTCATATTTTAACAAATCGAATCACAGTCTACATTATCAAAATGAAGTAACACATTGTTTTCGCTTTTAATTGGATTGCGAAAGTACGCTCCTTGGTATCGTGGAATGAAAAGATGAGAGAAAGTTGCTTCGTATAAAAATTAATTATGTAATCACTCGGTCGATTATAATACGTGCCTATATATGAATGTACGGAATGGAATCATCCGTCCTAAAGTATATTATACATATAGGATGACGATTTCAAGTTTGCGACGATCTTGTATATTTAATTCTTTAAACCCTCCGTCGGAAAGTGCACGAAGTTGTTGTATCTTCGTTATAAGATACTATAGAAAAATAATAATGAAGACTGGAGGCTACGTGGAAGAAGTACTCGTCGAAATCTCGAAAAGGCAGTTCACAACGTGCGTGATATAATATGAGAAGTCCTTGAGATATCGTACATGAAATTCCGACGTAAGTACGTAAATGCAATCGCGATCGTGCTATTTATAAAATAAAGACGAAAAAGATAACATAGCAATAAAGATGAATATTGAGTGAAACTTGATCGATGGTTTCGAATCAGTCGATATCTACATTGATTTGACTGGAGTTTTGATGAACGTAAGTTCGCATATAAAAATGTTCCGAAGCACATATGGGAACTATGTATAACAATAGCTTTACAATAAGTGATCTTAAAGAATCATGAAAAATATCGGTATTTCTGTTTATGCTCAAACTGGAAAACTATATTTGTAAGAGCATAAATATATACTTTTTGTGCGGACACGCGTTTCAGGTTTGCCTTTGAAATCGTGCGCAGTTGTACTATATAAAACGGTATTTCAATGGCACATTCTAAAGTCTTTGCAGCGACGAAATAATTTCAGTTCTGCACAACATAAATTACATATTATCTAACTACAGTTATACAACAAGTCTGTTTTTCATTTTAAAAAAGGTGCACATCTATCTTTCGGCATCTACTTATTTTGGAAGAAATATTATTCAATCTAAAAATTGATTTAAAAAAAGACATCTTACAACATTATATGGAAAAACGATACAATAGATTTGTTCGTTTTATTCGCATTTTCTATATACTTGTATTTTGTTAGCTTGATCAGAAGATTAAGGGGATTTTAAACTGATGAGATTTACCGGTTACAAATTAAACATTTTTGAGAATTGATTGTACAGATTGCAAATCTTTTTACATAATTAAAATATGTATGTATAATGTAAAAAAGTGCGATTTATCTCACAAAATAAAAAAAAAAGAGAGATATTACATTTAGCTCATATATTTATAACCAAACGTAACCCAGAAAATAACCCAAAGTCGGGGGATATAAAACGTCTTAAAGCATTTGTACAAGAACTATCCAAAGATATCTAAAAGATGTCTCATAAAACGTTTTATATCTCGAAATTGGACTCGCGCGTCATTTATCTCAATAAAGACAAATTTTAAAAATATTGCATAACAATGACATCATGAATTGACGAAAATTCGCAATAATTGCGCTAATTAAGATGATGCTATCATAACACAGCTGACTTGTAAGAAAATTTCGAAATAATACTTGTCAAAAAGTAGACAAACTCGCAAGGGACTCTCACTAGGAAACTCGAAAATTCTGAAGCATTGTGTGCGAATAGAGTAGTTTATAGTAACACGAAACTATTTTTTGTTTGTGCAAAATTACAGTATTAAGGAATGAAACACCTTTGAAAAAAATCGTTTTTCTTTTAAAATGAATATTGTCGAAATTATAAAAGATAGGAAAAAAATGTTTTTTTACATTTTTATCAATTGTTGTACGGAATAAATTATTTACATACTAATATTCTATGACTCTTTTAGGCATTTACAATTTATTATAATTTAGAAGTTAAATTGAAATAATTTTTTATGCCTTTATTCTTTGTTTGTATATTACATTTTATTAAATATTATTTTTTAAGTATTTTAAATATTTTATATTTTTCATAAGAAATGTGAGCACTTCTGCATTATCACACAATAATTTGTTTCTATCTTCTATATAAATATCAAATCTTTATAGCATACTTGTAAGGGTTTATATAAAAAATTCTCTTTTTATTTAAAAAAAAAACAATTAGATTTTTAATTTTTCAATTTCGGTGCAATTTTTGAATAAAATTGGACTTATCCGGTTTTGCCGAATAAAATCTAGCTTTACGAGATAAGATCTCATATCTGGTTATCCGACAAAACGTTATTCGTTGCATCCCTAATAAATTTTATGAAAGATTTTATTACAGAATTTTATAAATATTTTTCTATTGGGAAACGTTTGCTTATAAGATTGTATTCATCAGTCGCAATTAAACTTGAGATCCAATTTAAGCTAGGTTTAAATCAGTCTTATTTGCAAAACGCTTCTCCATAATTTAATAAATCCGATTAGTCAAAACTTTGGTTCAAACCTAGTTTGCCTGAAATATATCCATCAATCGTGGATTTACGATTATGAATACGAACTTTAATATAAAAATTCTATAGCTTTTGTACACAAAAGAAGATTGTTCCACTTTTCGGATTTCATGAACAAACGAACATCACTGAATTCGAGGAACTAAGATAATTAGATCCATCATATAACTTTTTCTTTAGAGTGGAAACGTGAAAAATGAACATTTTTATGTATGTATACACATATTAAGGATACAACAAATATTCGGTAACTGTCCGATATCTGGCTTATCCAGCTGATTTTTTATAATTCGACCGTTTGGCCGTGCAGTCCGACTGAATTGTGAAAAAGTAGTTTTCCATAATTTGGATATAGAAATCATCATACATAAATTTTAATTTCAAAATATTTTATTATATGTATATTTGATCAATCTATAAGTTACATATTCTTTTATTAATGTTAAATATCAATTAACATATAATGTAATATAATTTTTAAAAAATAAAAAAAATTATAAGTTCTGGCGAAATAAATCAATAAAATTGTAAATGTCTGTAAGAGCCAATATAGGCTATCAGTGTAAAAATAATTTATTCTATATAACTGATAAAAGTATACGATTTCGATTTCAATTCATGATTCAGATTCTCTGTCAGTAATTGTATAGAAAAAATTTACATCCTCTATTGATTCAAAGAGGTTTACAATTTTATTACAATTTAAAAGTTAAATTGAAATAATTTTTTATGCCTTTATTCTATGTTTTATAATTTTGTTATATATTATTTTTTAAATATTTCAAATTTTTCGTAAAAAATATGAGCATTTCTGAATTACTTATCAGACAATAATCTATTTCTATCTTCTGTGTAAATAAATATTAAATCTTTATAGCATATTTATAATGTTTTACATAAAAAATTTTTCTTTTTATTGTAAAAAAAACAATTAGATTTTCAATTTTTCAATCTCTGTGCAATTTCCGGATAAAATCTAATCCAGTTCATTCGATTTTCCGGATAAAATACGGTTATCTGGCTTTGATAAGAATATGCGGTTATCCAACAATCATTATCCGTTGTATCCCTAATACATATATGCATATACATACAATTTTTAATCCGTTAACGTGAATTTAACTCTGTTTTTTTTCTTCATTTGAAAGTCATATTTAATATTTTAATTATATTTCAAGAATGTCATCAATTCATAGATTTGCGTTATGATTAATGTAAGAAAATTCTCTGTCAATTTATACATACTACGAAGAAGACATGATATTTCAAGGGATAAACGTCATCATTATCCAAACTAAAAGATTTAATTATATTATTTTTCTACGCTCTTCAATCAGCAATGGCTCAGCATTTTATTTATTTATTGATTAAGTCTTTGGAGTTATGTATGCTGTGGATGGCTGTTAATTTGAATTTTTAAAAAATTTAACTTTTTTTCACGTTTCCGCCCTAAAGAAAAAGCTACATGATTGATTTATCGCTACGTTTTTTGTTTCTGCATTAGACTCTACATTAGAATTCTTTCACTAAATATCGAACATATCTTACTTTTCAAAAGTATACGTTAATTTAGCTATAGAAAACAGACCTAGATGAAAACCTATAGAAACCCTAAAAAAAATTTTACAAGCACTGTAATTTACGTATATATGCGTTCGACATTGATATAATAGTAGTGATAATGTTGATTTTGTAAATCATCATGTGTATATATAGTCACATGTATAAATTGTATGTGTGAATTGCATTTTATCGATAAAATTCACTAACTTAGTATCCCAAACTCCGACGGAAATTTATCGCTGTTTTATCGATTCAATAAGATTTACATACGATTTACGTGTCATCAACATTTCATTGCATACTAAGTCTATTCCATACAATTGCATAAATGTAGTTGCAAGTGGTTGTAATTGTAAGAACTGACCAATCATGGTCGAACATTTGGGTGTGATTGGTGAATTTTTATAACTACTTACAACTATGCTTACACTTACAATTAGAATAGACTTTACATCAATATCTCATGAACATATACATAAATTTTCGTAAAACAATATCATACAGAATTAAATCTAAGGATCATAGTACATAAGAAAACGTAAGCAGCAAAAACGTAAACAGTAAGAAAATCAACATGTTGAATTTGCTACTGCTTACGTTTATAGATTTACGATCTCTACCGTGATGGCCAATTCGCTTACTGCTTACGTTTTATTATTTAAGTGCCAGAGTCCTAATTCCAAGAATTCGACGTTGTTTCTTCGTGTAATATATTAGTTTGTAGCCTCCAATTCCGTAAGTACAAATTATAGAGCTTGTATATCAAGCAAATGTTGTCACGATAGTTTTGGATGTCATATTGGACTAATTATAAGAAGTGGTGATTTTAATTTCAAAAATTGTTATTCTCGGTATAAATTCCATGCTACAGATTATTAATGCAATATTTCAATTCTGAAAAAAGATTTCCAAATCTGTAAAAGTAATATATGTGATATCATTTTACAAAAATTATGTTTAATCAGTAAAACGACTTTATGATCCCCTTAATTGCATAAAATTTAAAAAAAAAAGAGGGAAAATGCCGCAAAATGCACACCCATAAAAAAATTATTGCTTCAATCTTTTACGATTTTATATCAAGTTAGATATAATGCATTGCGGTAATCTATCGTACAATTCTTAGCATTCAAAACTGTATGCGATTGTAATCGGCGCGCGAACTACATTTTTAGACCTCCATAAAATTTTCAAAATAATCAAAATTTTTTAAGACAAGTTAGATCTGTCGATTAGAATGAGATTAAGAATGAAATACATGTATTTGATCCTTGCTCATTTGTGAAAAATAATTTGAACAGCACAAAGTTAATACAAATTTTATTACAGTATATAAATTAACTCAAAGTATGAAAAAACGTCGATCAAATTTTGGAGTTATAAAATACTTCAATACAAAGATGTAATTACAAACAATAACAGAATATAAGTGTAAACAAACGAAGAAATCGAATATACTCTAAAATTGGAATATCAAAAAAATATACATGATTTGTACTTTTTATTGGTATTCTGGGAGATATTGAGCAGAGCACATTCCTTTATTATATATTCCCCTGTGAATTCGATCGCTTCAAGTTTTGAATTTGCCTGCATGTACTTCGTTATCACATAAACACGAGTCACTATCCTACATACCAGCGAAGATTTCGGGATATTCACTAAAATTTAATAGCGACATCTTTTCTTTTTTCTTTATATACTATAAGCAAGTATAAAATATAAAAAATTATAATATATATATATATATATAAAAATTAAACTTTTGATTTTAACAGAACATATTTAGTATAGATCAATATATCTTTATAAAATATAGTGTAAAAATACCGCGAGAAGGTAAATTTTGATTGATCATCGTAGAAAATCGTAGAAAATGTAACAAAATGAAAAATAGGCCAATACATATTTTCCTTTGCTCTTGCACGACTACAGAAATGGCTTAAGGATCTTTGTTCTAAAATGAGCGGCATTGTGTATTATAATAGGATATTCAAATCAAGACCAATATATTTGCCCGATATATTCGCTTTCGTGACGCCGCTAACCATTTCAATGCTAATATGCAGTTCATAAATGATAAAAGGTGAATCTATACCAATCTGAGTACAAATACTGTTACGAAAATAATGCAATTTCTCGGCTAAAAGTATATAAGTAAAAATAAACTTCTTGTATATTCATTATTCCAATGATTGGACCCATTCGTGTAATTAAAAATACATCAGTCGCTTTTCATGATAATGGCAGGAGGTTGGACTATATTATTTAATTAATAAATATCAATTTCCTTCTAGATTACAATTTTAGTTACGTTATAGAAACAAAACATTTTGTTGCAATTCAAACACATTGGAAATGCGAACAAATGCAATTAAACTCATGTTCACCTTTTATCACTATGATACTACGATAGACCACCTCTTTTCACCCCTAAAAAATTAGAAGAGAAAAAGGGTGGTCTGCCTCGCTTGCTACTTGGTCGCTTCAGGTGGACAATCGGGCTGATTGTTGGGGTGAGCCGCAGTGAAGGCCGGATGGTGTTCCAAATGACGGTCTACCCTCAGAATCGTAGGGAAGGGTCTGAGATCAACGTGAAATCTTCGTGCGTTGAATATTTGTGGTACCAAGCAACAATCCGCTAATGTAATCTCGTCGCCGACACAATACTTGCCCGCGCTCGACGATAACAACTTTTCCACAGCTAAAATTATTATTAATATTTAATTATGCACATATTCACATATTATGACAAAACATGTAGTTTCCTTTTTAATATATGCAGAGATTGCGGAATTATGTGATATTTTCCTGGATAAACTTGATATTCAAATAATTATAATTGCAAATATTTGTAACCTTTATATTACCAGCGTTTAAAGGCAATACATTAAACAAAATAACTATTTATTTCTTCCATTTGTAACTTTTTATTAAAAATTTATTTATTTAAATTTGAAAGTTTTCGTGAAAAAACTTCATATTTGCCTTTTATCACGTAAATCTGTAATCCTACACAATATTACAATTATTACAATTATTCTAATTTTTTATTATCATTCATACCTGTAAATCCTCTAGTAATCCAATGCTGCGCCCATTCCTTCTTACGTTCTTCTCCGACATAGATCAGAACAACAAGATTTTGCAATGGTTGTATACCACTGGCAATTACTTCGCAAATCTCTCTCACTCTAGCTCTTTTAACAGGATCTGCCGGCATCAATGGACGATTTGGCCTAGTTTCTTCCAAATATTGTAGGATATTCAACTATATTACAAAGGATTGTTTGTTATTATTCTAAAAAAAAAAGCTCAGAACAACTAGAAGAATATTCATGACCGAAATTACTCACAGACTCTATCAAAGTATGATTGTCAATATGTAGCGCAGGGACTTGCTCCATTGGATTAATCTCGCGGAATTCATTGGAATGTTGTTCTCCACCACTCTTCACCAAACTAACAGGCTTTATATCATATGGTATCTCCTTTAGATTCAATGCTATTAATGAACATCAGAAACATTTAAATCTATAAATATTAGAAATATAAAAAATAAACTTTCCAGTAACAATAAAACTAATTCTATCTATGAAATGACATTATAGCTGATTCATAATTGATTCTTATTTCAAGACTTATTTCAACTCTTAAGTAATATCTTAATATGCAAATACAACTCTGTGGGCAGTATTCATTGTTAATTCTTATTTTAAGATCGTTAAGATATTAATACGACTCTCTGATTGGTTCATGTAGAAATATTCTTAAAATCCTACGTAGCACATAGTGCTTACAAAGCGTTAAAAAAAAGTGTATATAAGCGTCGTTTTAGAGCTTTGCAGGCGTTGCTGTGCTAATTGGAATTTTAAAACTGTATTTAAGATGGTCTTAAATATATGAATATCGTTCTATAATTAATTTATAACATATTAAGATTACACTTAAGATGATTTGAAATAAAAGAACTAACTACCACGAATACCAACTATAAATTCTATTCATAAATTAAGATTATATCCTGGTTACGAATTCTTTGTTATATAAAATATCTTACATAAAAATATTAGATCAGGAAAATTTTACCTACCGTAATAAATTCATTCGAAATACAGCTTTTAAAATTTAAATGAAAAAAAAAAGACATAACTTTTATTTTTTATAAGTACAAGTTTGTAAACAAGATTGTCACAAATTCTTCATTCTAAAATTCGTAACTTTTTCGTGACAAAATTTAATGACTTTTCCTGACTTTCAATAATATTTAAAAATGTTGTGTTCTGATTTTGGAAATTGTTAAATATTTTGTTCAAAGATCAATTTAACATAACAATAGAAATTACAATTAATGTTGCATTTTTAATTATTAAGTCAAAAGTTCGAAAACTGCGTAAATGTGACTCATATTAAACTTCTTTAAAGTTAAGAATTATTTTCTAGAAAATTTTGCAAATTCCCCTGACCTTTCTCTTAGTTTTCAATTTCCCTGATAATTTTTTGATTTCCAATTTTGTGACAAATTTACCAATCCTAATAAAAGTTGAAATCAAAATATACTATTTTGTATATAGTGTATTAAATTGAATAAAAATACTTTATAAAGGGCAATCAAGAATGGCAACATATAGCCAAAATTACAAAAAATAAATTTTAAAATTCCCTGACTTTTCCAGGTTTTTCAGATAACAGTAGCATGACCAATATCAAATATGCAGTAAATACGTAATTTTAACATTTGGAAACAGGGATTATAAAGAAGTTATCTTATTACTAAAAATAACATACATTTAAAAGCTCAGCAGCATAATGAAATCTTAGATGCAAATTCAAGCTAACAAATATTGATTTGAAAAAAGAATGCAGTTACAATGGAAAAGAATGATTAAAGAAAAATATTAAATAAAATATAAATTTTAATAAAATCATTTTCATTATTTTAATTTTAATTTTATAGTTTGAGAAGTAAAAAATATATTTAATAAAATATGTACCTTAATTATAACAAAGTTTAATTAAAGTGTGAATTAAGTATCATATTATAATAGATTGGAAATTAAAATAAAAAATAAACTTTACATTGTGAGAAATGTCTAATTTCTAAATTTAAAAAAAGAATAATCACATTTTTTTTAATATAATGACTAATGTATGGTGCAGTACATAGTTACTCGCGCTATAAACGCTGCGCGTTCTCTTAGCGCCGAGATATTATGTCTCTGAATACTGAGATTAAGAAAAAATCAATACCAGTATCATTTTATCTTTGCTGTTTACGTAATATTGAACAAAGATAAAAGATACTCAGAGTCGACAGAAGTTGACACAATTGACAAGTTTTGAAACAAGTTTTTATGTATGTGCAATATATATAAAACCACATAAATTCTCACTCACCAATTCTTACCCTCCAGGAGCAGGAACTTCGCCAATAGGAATAAAGCACCGGCTGTAAAACGAAATAAGAGAGCTATGAATATTCAGCAAAGCTTAATTACACAAGTCAACCTTTAACATAATCAAAGTTGTAAAACCACATTCACACACTAGAAAAAAATGTAAAAAAAAGTATAATCATTGATAGATATGAACAAAAATAAACTGTGAGTGTTGAAATGCGCATTCATTAAAACGTGTTTATATTACATCTTGATATTATATGATGTTAATGATGGTCTATTTAGCAGATGTTCTAGTATTTTAGATAAGGGACAAATTGCTAGGCGATTTGTGGAACTTATCACATAAAAAAATTTTTTTAAATAGGTACTTTTTGGCAAATTTTAAGCACAAAATATATGTACAAAATTTTCAGTCCAATATCCAAGAATATTTGAAAAATACTTTTGAGAAACGCTTTTCGTAAAATCAAATAATTTTCTCTTATAAATTTATTCATGCAATTTTTATAAATAACGAAAATCTCAAAAAGGAAGTTTAGAATGTTCATGCATATTGATGATAAGAAGAAATGTGAAATACACAAGTATTAAGTTTGCAATTCTGCAAATAATACAAAAATGTTTTTGAATTTTTGTATTTTTCTGTCTGATACACTTTTTACGAATTTCATTCGCTTGCAGGCCGAAATTTTGAAGAAAATAATTCTGCGCATGCATATGTCGAGTTATATACTGTAATTACTCTATCCTATCAGCACGTTATATTTACATCATAAAATATATTCGCTAGTCAAGGAAAGAATTTCGCCACTGTGGGATTCTTTCTTTTTGAGCGGAAATAGAAATACCATAAGATGCGCGTTGATTTGACAATCATAGAGAGTAACTGCAGGTAGGATTTATTTTCGCGCAATCGCGGATTTCAGGATTTCGGGGGCAATTGTACATACACCGGCATTTGTCCAACGAGATTTATCAGTGCGTCATTTCAAGATATTGCAGTGAAATAATGCGTGATCACCAATACAGTATTTGCAGAACAGCCGATTCTGATGCTATCTTATTTTTCTTTCTCGGCATTTGTCTATTTGCATTTTGCCTGCCTACCTATAAAGGTTAATTCGCGCGTAAATACTCACCTTACCCATCGCGGACATCATCGGCCTCTCGCGGACAGCGCTCACCTTTCGCCACTTTTCGCCCGACTTGATTATCCGATCGATAACTCTGATATTATGCCACCGAATCTGTCAAAAGTAATTTAGAATAGCGGTGAACGCGCGAAACTCTTCCCTTTTATTTTCGAGATTGCCGTTTCTTTTCTCTAACTCTCTTCACCACTCTTCACACTCCGCTGTTCCGTCCACCGGTCCTCCCCGCTCTCGTGTTCTCGTGTTCACTCGTAATGCAAGTAGACAATAGGTCTGTTCTTTTTCGAAGAATTTTGAATTCTGAACTAATCTGTTGCGGGCAGGGTTGCCAACCTTTTGAGAAATTTTCCTACACGAGTATGTCAGACAAGAGGTCTGTCTTCTGTGGCTGAACTAATGTAAACACTTTTGGAACTTAATGTGAGATAGACATTTAATACAATAATTAATGTTTCAAGTGAGAAAGAGAGTTCCAGAATAGTCTAGTGCAAGAACAGAAAACAAAGTATACATAATGCTTAGTTTATTCTTCTTAATCCTAAAATTTTAAAATTCAGCCAATGGAATATAGATTTTAGATAGGATTAATTAAGACTGACAGCCCTATTGGTTTAGTGAATTTAAAAATTTTAGGTTTAAGAACCAAGCATAAAATCCAAAATCTACAAAAAAAATCTGAGAGAAGACATGATAGTCTTTTTCCTAAATTTTAATTGTGCTTTCCCTATTTTTTTAATATTCTATGAGTAATAAAAGATTTGTACGCGTCGAATGCTCTAACAAGCTCTTCTTACTCTAGGCTCTACTCACTCCAACGAGCTCGTACAACGAAAATTTTAATTTTACGTAATATTATCTCGTCGTCTTGGTATTAGCATACGCGCATATCGGTTTCATCCAACTTTTACGCATTACTCTTATATTTTTTATTTCCTACTAGAGATGTGCGAACAATTGAAATACGAATCAAATTAAATCGAATCAGGAGATAAGATTCGATCCTAATAAAGCGGTACTAATGCTCGAGAATCAAAATCCAAATCATCGTCAGTATTCTATCCACCAATATTAAACACATATGATCAATAATACTGGGATCAATAATACTGGGATAACATTAGAAATGTAACAAATATTCGGTAACTATTCGATATCTGGCTTATTCAGCTGGTTTTTTATAATTCGACCATTTGGCCGGATAGTCCGGCCGGATTGAAAAAGTAGTTTTCCACATAGTTTTTGAATATAAAAATCATCATATATAAATTTTAATTTCAAAATATTTTATTACATGTATATTTGATCAATCTATAAGTTACATATTCTTTTATTAATGTTAAATATTAATTAATATATATAATGTAACATAATTTTCTTACTCTTATCTAATCGACAGATCCTGTTAGATTAAATGAGATTAAGAACGAAATGCCTACCTGTATTTGATCCTCGCTCATTTGTGAAAAATAATTTGAACAGCACAAAGTTAATAATATTTTATTACATATATAAATTATCTCAAAGTATGAAAAAATGCTGATCAAATTTTAGAGTTATTATAATACTTCAATACAAAGATATAATTATAAAAGATATAATAACAAAGATATAATAACAAAATATAAGTGTAAACAAAACAAAGAAAACGAACATATACTAAAATTGGAATATCAAAAAAATATACATGATTTGTACTTTTTGTTAGTATTCTAGGAGATATTGAGCAGAATACATTCCTTTATTACATATTCCCTTGTGAATTCGATCGCTTCAAGTTTTGAATTTGCCTGCATGTATTTCGTTATCACATAAACACGAATCACTATCCTACATATCAGCGAAGATTTCGGGATATTCAATAGTAAAATTTAATAGTAACATCTTTTCTTTTTTCTTTATATACTATAAGCAAGTATAAAATATAAAAAATTATTATATATATATATATATATATATATATATATATATATATAAATTAAACTTTTGATTTTAACAGAACATATTTAGTATAGATCAATATATCTTTATAAAATATAGTGTAAAAATACCGCGAGAAGGTAAATTTTGATTGATCATGGAAAATCATAGAAAATGTAACAAAATAAAAAATAAGCCAATACATATTTTCCTTTGCTCTTGCACGATTACAGAAATGGCTTAAGGATCTTTGTTCTAAAATGAGCGGCATTGTGTATTATAATAGGATATTCAAATCAAGACCAATATATTTGCCCGATATATTCGCTTTCGTGACGCCGCTAACCATTTCAATGCTAATATGCAGTTTATAAATGATAAAAGGAATCTATATCAATCTGTATAAAAATACTGTTATCAAGATAATGCAATTTCTCGGCTAAAAATATATAAGTAAAAATTAACTTCTTCATGTATATTCATTATTTCAATGATTGGACCCATTCGTGTAATTAACAATACATTCAATCGCTTTTCATGATAATGGAAGATTGAACTACATTATTTAATTAATAAATATCAATTTTCTTCTAAATTACAATTTTAGTTACGTTATAGAAACAAAACTTTTTGTTGCAATTCAAACACTGGAAATGCGAACAAATGCAATTAAACTCATGTTCACCTTTTATCACTATGATACCACACGATGGACCACGTCTTTTCACTCCTAAAAAATTAGAAGAAGAAAAGGATGGTCTGCCTCGCTTGTTACTTGATCGCTTCGGGCGGACAATCGGGCTGATTGTTGGGGTGAGTCGCAGTGAAGGCCGGATGGTGTTCCAAATGACGGCCTACTTTCAGAATTGTAGAAAAGGGTGTGAGATCAACATGAAATTTTCGTGCATTGTATATCTGTGGTACCAAGCAACAATCCGCTAATGTAATCTCGTCGCCGACACAATACTTGCCCGCGCTCGACGATAACAACTTCTCCACAGCTAAAATTATTATTAATACTTAATTATGCACATATTCATATATTAACGACAAGACGTGTAGTTTCCTTTTTAATATATGCAGAGATTGCGGAATTATGTGATATTTTCCTGGATAAACTTGATATTCAAATAATTATAATTGCAAATATTTGTAACCTTCATATTACCAGCGTTTAAAGGCAATACATTAAACGAAGTAACTATTTATTTCTTTCATTTGTTTATTAAAAATTTATTTATTTAAATTTATTTAAGTTTTCATGAAAAAACTTCATATTTATCTTTTATCACATAAATCTGCAATTCTAAACAATATTATAATTATTCTAATTTTTTATTATCATTATAATACCTGTAAATCCTCTAGTAATCCAATGCTGCGCCCATTCTATCTTACGTTCTTCTCCGACATAGGTCAGAAGACCAATATTTTGCAATGGTTGTATACCACTGGCAATTACTTCGCAAATCTCTCTCACTCTAGCTCTTTTGACAGGATCCGCTGGCATCAATGGACGATTTGGCCTAGTTTCTTCCAAATATTGTAGGATACTCAACTATATTAAAAAGTTATTATTCTAAAAAAAAGATCAGCTACAACTACAAGAATATTCATGACCGAATTTACTCACAGATTCTATCAAAGTGTGATTGTCAATATGTAGCGCAGGGACTTTCTCCATTGGATTAATGTCGCGGAATTCATTGGAATGTTGTTCTCCACTATTCTTCACCAAATTAACAGGCTTTATATCATATGGTATCTCCTTTAAGTTCAATGCTATTAATGAACATCAGAAACATTTAAATCTATAAATATTAGAAATAAACTTTACTAAATATGTAAAAAATAAACTCTCCACAGTAACAATAAAACTAATTCTATCTATGAAATGACATTATAACCGATTCATAATTGGTTCTTATTCAAGATTTATTTCAAGTCTTAAATAATATCTTAATATGTTAATACAACTCTGTGGTCATTGTAGTTCTTATTCAGTATTCATTGTCAGTTCTTATTTTAAGACAGTCTTAAGATGTTAATTCGACTCTGTGATTGGTTCATGTAGATATTCTTAAAATACTAAGCAGCACATAGTGCCTACAAAGCGTAAAAAAAGCGCTAAAAAAAAGTGTATATAAGCATCTTTTTAGAACTTTGCAGGCGTGCTGTGCTAGTTGGAATCTTACTATAATATATGTTACGTCTATTATAGATTTGAATCTGAAGCCAGATAGTAGGTAATATATTAAAATCGTTGCATCTATTTCTATTGATATACTCGGATGAAGGTCATCAAGACTTAAGTAGGTCATCTAAAAAGTTGTCGATGATACGCTTTGCATCTTCAATAATAAATTATGTAACTATTATATAATTATTGAACCTGACTATTCTCAATTTTCACGACTTTCCCTGATTATTTTTTATTTCTATTATTTATTTTTTATTATTTATTATCATTTTCTGATTTTTATATAATTTCCAAAACTCAATTCTGTCAACCAAAGTATCATTTTATCTTTATTGTTTACTGAATATTGAACAAAGATAATAGATACTCAGAGTTGACACAATTGACAAGTTTTGGAACAAGTTTTTATATGTGTGTAATATATGAAACCATATAAATTCTCACTTACCAATTCTTACCCTCCAGGAGCAGGAACTTCGCCAATAGGAATAAAGCACAGGCTGTAAAAGGAAATAAAAAATCAATGAATACTAAGGAAAGTAAATCAACCTTGAAAATTTAATATAATCAAAGTTGTAAAACCACATTTACACAGAAAAAAAATATAAAAAAAGGTATAATCACTGACAGATATAAACAAAAATAAATTGCGAGTGTCGAAACACGCGTTTATTAAAATGTGTTACTACACCTGTTGATATTATATTGATGCTAATGATGCTAATGATGCTAATGATGGTCAATCCATTTGGCATATATTCTTCTATTTTAGATAAGCATGCAAGGGACAAATCGCTAAACGATTTGTGGAACTTATCATTATAAAAAAATTTTTTTTAATGAATTTTTTTGGCAAATTTTAAACACAAAATATATGTAAACAATTTTTAGCCTAATGTTCAAGAATATTTGGAAAATACTTTTGAGAAATGCTTTTCGTAATATCAAATAATATTCTCTTATAAATTTATTCATATAATTTTTATAAATAACGAAAATCTCAAAAAGGAAGTTTAGAATGTTCATGCATATTGATGATAAGAAGAAATGTGAAATACACAAGTATTAAGTTTGCAAATAATACAAAAACTTAACTTTTGAATTTTTGTATTTTTAGTCTGATACACTTTTTACGAATTTCATTCGTTTGCAGGCCGGAATTTTGAAGAAAATAATTCTGCGCGCATGCGTATGTCGAGTTGTATACTGTAACTACTCTATCCTATCAGCACGTTATATTTTCATCATCAAATATATTCGCTGGTCAAGGAAAGAATTTCTTCACGGTGGGATTCTTTCTTTTTGAGCGAAAATAGAAATCGACCGTAAGATGCGCGTTCACTTGACAATCGTAGGGAGTAAATGCAGATAGGATTTATTTTCGCGCAATCGCGGATTTCAGGATTTTAGGATTTCAATTGTCCAACGAGATTTATCGGTGCGTCATTTCGAGATATTGCAGTAAAATAATACGTGATCACCAGTATTTACAGTATTTGCAGAACAATCGATTCTAATGCTATCTTATTTTCCTCTCTCGGCATTTATCTATTTGCATTTTGCCTGTATACATAAAGATTAATTCGCGCGTAAATACTCACCTTGCCCATCGCGGACATCATCGGCTTCTTGCGCTGACAGCGCTCACCTTTCGCCACTTTTCGCCCGACTCGATTATCCGATCAATGACTCTGATATTATACCACCGAATCTGTTAAAAGTAATTTAAAATCGCGGTGAACTCTTCTCTTTTATTTTCCGAGATTGCCGTTTCTTTTCTCTCTCTTCACCACTCTCCACACTCCGCTGTTCCGTCCACCGACCCTGCCCGCTCTCGTGTCTTGTGATCACTCGTGATACAAGTAGGTAATAGGTCTGTTCTTTTTTGATGAATTCTGAATTCTAAACTAATTCTGTTGCGAGCAGGGTTACCAACTTTTTGAGAGATTTTCCTATACGAGCTTGTTTACATAATGCCTGATTTAGGGCATCATTTGTGCATAGCCGCATAAAGAAAATCATCCAATCGTATTTTATGTCTTTCTGACAGAAATGTGATTGGATAATTTTCTTTATGAATATGGTTATGCGGCTATGCAAGTTGTGTGGAATGGCCCTTATTCTTCGGTCTTATTGCCGCGCACAGATTCGCATAACGCATAACGCACAGTGCAAGGGAATCAACCAATCGAAATTCTTTTTTTCTATTAAATGGGAGGAAAGGAAAGATTCTGATTAGTTGATTCGCTTATGCACTGTGCGTTATGCGTTATGTAAAAGTTTGTGTTGCGGTCTTTAATCCTAAAATCCTAAAATTCAGCCAATGGAATATAGATTTTAGCAATGACCAATTAAGACTGACAGCCTATTGGTTGAATTTTAGAATTTTAAGTTTTAAAGTCCCAAGCATAAAATCCAAAATCTACAAAGAGAAATCTGAGAGAGGACATAAGAGTCTTTTTTCTAAATTTTAATTGTATGCTTTTCCTATCTTTTTTGATATTCTATCGAATAATAAAAGGTTTGTTCGCATCGAATGCTCCAATGTGCTCCATAGACTTTACTCACTCCAACGAGCTCATTGGAGTGAATAGGAACTATGGCATGGCATGTTGGAGCATTCGACGCGAACAACTCTAAAGATAGGACGTCCATTTGTTATGTCGACTTGTGTTAAATGAAAAGCATCCCTAGTTTCCATAGACAAGTGCTAAGACTAACATGGCTGCTACTGTGCTGCCTATTCGTCTTCTCGTGACATCGCCCTTTGTCTCGACAATACTTTTCTAATCAGCGAAGAATAAGGAGTACAGAAAGAGAGGGAGCGAGAGAGAGAGAGAGAAAGAGTGAGAGTGGGAGGGAGAGAGAGAGAGAGAGACGATGATGACGACGACGACACATTAGATGGAACAGCGAACTTCAATGGAAGACTTCAGCTAGCAAAATGTCAACCCGATCGCAGCTTACAAAGGATTTAAATGGTTCGTCTCCGCTTTATCGCGTGTTTATGTTGCTCGTCATAACACTAGAATCGAACTGTTTTCCACACGAATGCTTGTCTCTCCCGTTGGCGAACATCAATATTGTTGCCCAACATTCTACATCTCGCGCGAGTTTCAGGATTAATTAGCCTGTCGTTGTATCCTTTTGGAGTAAAAAGGAGCGACTGGCCAGTAAAATCTTCGTACTATCTTTGATATACTTTTTTGTAATAAAAGTATAATTGTGTGTAAATTTTATTCATTGCAGAATCGGTGAAAGCTCTACTTGGCAAGCATGTAAAAATACTATTAAAGAATGTGGTGAAATTGGAAACAAAACAGGACAAACAGGAAAATCGTGTTCTCGTGAGTAATTGTTTTTTTCGTCTTTTTTCTCTATCTCTCTCCCTTTTTGCAATAATTTCTTATTTTTTACATTGATATATATTGATTTTGTCTTGTCCTTAAGGTGTTCTCGCCATGTCGCCTCTTTCTCTTATCGGCCAAAGTACCCACAAGAGTAAGTAGTTTAGTTTATATTCTTTTTTAAGTTGTTTAATCACACTACTGGGTAGTCAGTCACTAACTGGGTTGCCAGTTGCGGTTTCTGGTTGAGTTGTACTTTATAGTGTTTTTGACTAGCAGATTTGCATCGACCTGAATTTGATTAATGCTGTACTATTTGTTGACATTATATGCATTCAATAGACCATAAACATCATTAATCTAATCCAAGTTGATGCAGATCTGTTATAGTCGAAAATGTTATTAGTCTATCACTTTGCAGCTGGCTATATTCTCTGTATCATGATTGGCTAAAATAAGAGAGAAATCTACAAGTTTTAACAATATAAGACTAATTTATAATGTTGGTTCCATTTGCTCTTTATTTTTTTCTAATTTTGAGAAATAAAAAAAGATAAACTTTTAAACTGAGATTAAAAAGTATTCTGAGATGGAACCGGATCATAAGTGTGATTTACTTTTTTATTGCCATGCTGCATTTAAATTTTATTCTTTTGTAGATCGACTGCCATTTTCATTATCTAGAAGTAACAGCCATAGAGTCGAGAAGAGCAAATCAATTATGTTTGACCGTCGGAGAACGGTATTACAATTTTACTACAAACAGCGTTGGCGGAGATACCACAGAGGTAGACGCTATGATAGAGGCCTTACACACGGCAATTCGAAATATCTTTCCTACAGTACCGTTAAAGTATGTTTTGCTTCATTTTGTAGCCAAGGAACACTTGCAAGACTCTGCTGATCATGTATTTTAAATATTTTTTAGTTATATTATACGAAAAATAGAGGTAATACCAGCTAGCAGACTGCAAAGTATACGAGGAAGCGAGTTAGCTAGAAGCACAGAAGCCACGAGACACACAGGGCCCTGCGGTGGTTTCTCCACTCAATATGCGTGCATGTGTGACTTGCATGGTGTACCGTACAGGGAGGAAGTGGCCTGGGTGAGATTGACGGCATCGCTAGAATTTGCTTTAACAACGAATTATCTGCTACAAAAATCTTATTTAGACAGATACGAATTTCAGGATGTCGACACAATATACCTTTCACATGACACCAGAGAGCTGAATTTGACAGACTTCGATCATTTAGATCAGAAGGATTTGGTGCCAATTATCTCGGCCTTGGAGTATAACACTTGGTTCACTAAATTAAGAGCATCTCACCTTAAGTTAAATCACGAGCCTTTAGAAAGATTATTACATGTTATGCGAAGATCTTTGTCCATTCAAGAGCTTTATTTAGATAATCTCGGGATTAAGTGGTAATAGTTTAAACAATTAGTTTTTACAGAGAAAAAATATTTAATGCGTAATGTACAAATATTTGTTTTTGAAAGGGATTTCGCTCACAAGCTGTCGTTAGCCTTGATCTCTAACGCTAACACGATGTTGCAAACAATAGATTTGTCACACAACATGATCGAGGATAAAGGTATATATTAATTAATTTCAATTATTTATTCAGTATTCTTTTCGTATTTGAAATCTTTATCTGCACTACAACCCATTGAGCTCTATTTTCCGATTGTTAACCGTAATTTCAAAAGTGTCCTGAATAGATTTTTATTATATTTTTTGTAGGAGCCTCTAGCTTGTGTGGGATAATAGCCAAGTTAATGCAAGGTGTGCCAATAACCATGTATTTTAATTATTCCTAGTAATTATACTACAGGCATGGGAGCAACTCACTTTTCTCATTTATTTATTTATTTATTTAGAAATCTTAGAAAGAAACTTATATATCACTTTCCTATTTTTCTAAAAAAGACTCACTTTTCTCACTTCCTTCTTATTTATTTTGAGCACCAGATATGCGAAAAGAAGAATAATAAATAGATGACATTTTCTAAGATTCTACAAGGGCAGTGGGGACTTTTATCTGTTTATGTTTTTGATTATTTACTAATTTCAACATTTGTCAATAGATACATGAAAAATAAATCACATTTTCATATACATGCACTATCACATTCGTAAATTTAAAAACGATTTTCTCGCATCTTTGAAAAATTAAGTATCTTAATGAAACAAAATCATATAAAAGTTTTCAAAGATGTATTTTAAAGAGAAAAGATAAAACTGTAAATTTATTTTTAATTTTATTTTTGTAATATTTTATTCCTAAATGACATAAAATAAAAAATTTTTTTTAATTTACTTTGAAGCGTAAATTGCTAAAACATTATTAAAAAAATTTATGAAAAAGTTTTAAAATGGGATCTGAAAATAAATTTTTCTTCTGTTTAGTTTCTGTAAAGTATTTCATTTTGAAGTTGACGTTTTGTTAAAGTGAGCTTTTACTCAAGAAATTTAATATTGTGAAAAATCATTGTACTTTTTTTAAAATCAATTTTTTCAATATCTCTCTCTAATTTCTTATGTAAAAACACATTTTTATAAACTTTGAAATTAAATAATTTATAGAAAAAGAGACAGAAAAAATTTGTATTATATTCCCGATTTACATGAATAAAGAAAACATTTTTTCAAGACTTTTTAAGTATTCCCGTGTTCCTGACTTTACGAACGGTAGTATTATCGCAACAGCTGATATCGTCCCTGAATTCGGCTAGCGGGCCGAGTTGGTGAGAAAAGCGTCCACTGTAGAAGTCACACTCTACCTGCTCTATATACAATATTACGAATCGTTTTTGTTTCCCTATGATATAAGATAATACGTTATATCGTTATATAAATATAAACAGTATATAATAAGTAAACTAATTTTTAACTTATATATTCTTTAAAAAAAGCTTATTTTTTTATTATTTTTAAAAAAATAGCTAAACTGCTCCCTTGTCTGTACTAGTATATGATATGCTTTTCCTTTAAACATGCATCTTTATTTTATAAACTTATAAAGAGACTCGTATTTATTTTTTTTTCTTTTTATTTCGAATTATATAATACTCCAGATTTTATTCTATACAAGCATTGCATTAATATGTAAAAAATTATTGACCTCTGCAAGTAAAAGCTTCTATTATTTTTATTATTTGTACACCAGATAAAATTTGTAATATATTTTTAAGGTGGTACTCATCTGAGCGGCCCTATTGGCAAGTTGCCTAAAGGTTTACAAGAATTAAATTTGGCGCACTGTGGATTGACCGGGAAAGGTATAAGTCAAATAGCTCACGCATTAAGCTTGAACAGAAGCATGCCGACTAGTTTGCGATATCTGAATCTTTCGGAGAACACCTTGAAGGACGACGTCAATGTGAGTTTGTAATTGCAGGCTGATTTTGGCGATAAGTTACAGAATAACTTAATTTGTGTAATGATTGCAATAATTAAAATTATAATTTGTATTTAATAATTGCAGAATTTGTGCAATTTCTTGGCACAACCTAATAGTTTAACACACCTAGATCTTAGCGGTACGGATACTACTTTAGAATATGTAAGTAGCTAATTTTGCATAGCCTTCTTTTAAATAATAACTTAAATATTCGACCAATATTTCTTTACAGAAATTTAAATCAATTTAATGGAAGGTAATGTTTGTTAATGCTTTTAATACTAAAATAAAATAATTAATTATTACCTTTCAGTATTAAATTAGTTTAAATTTCTGTAAAAGCAATACAATTTGCATTGTTCTTTATGACTTGATTTAGTTGTTCGGTGCATTACTACGGGGTTGTGCAACTAATTTAGTCCACCTGAACGTTGCCCGGAATTCCTTTTCAAGTAAGAAGACCAAAGAAATACCTCCAAGTTTTAAACAATTTTTCACGGCGACTCTCTCGCTGAAGTACTTAAATATATCTTCGTGCAAACTACCGTTGGAGGCATTAAAACATCTACTACTCGGTTTGGCGTGCAACGAAAGTACAGTTGGCCTAGAGCTTGACATGAGCGGAAACAATTTGGGTTCCATGGGTGCGCACGTTCTGGAATCATGCATTCATGGAGTTCGGTGTATAGCGTCGTTGGATATATCGGACAGCAGTACGTATACAGCTATATAAGAATATAATAACGAATCCGATTGGATGCATTCAGTGCGCACTGATGCATCCAGCATTAAAGCTGCCGTACACAGGTTGACATAAAAATGTGTGTTTAATATAAATAACGGATTAAATTGCATATCTTTTACTCATTTTATTGCATTGCTAGGAAAAAATAACTCAAAGTATTTTTATTTCACTTTTACACTCAAATAAAATCAATATATACTATTATATTTTTAATATGCTCTAGTATGCCCAACCGAATTATTCGCTATAACGTGTTTTGTAGTTTGTTCCCGAGATATATAGTGTTGACCAATTAGTTGCTGTTAATACAAAAAACTATTATTATAAATTGTAAAACCATTCAGTCAATTTCGGGAAATTGATTGTATGGTTTTACAATTTATATAATTTCTTTCTATTTTAGATTTGTTTCAAACTAAATGGATATAAAGTTTTTTCAACATTTTTATTTACAGACATGGATGTCGATTTGGCACAAGTTGTAACGGCGGTTGGCAAGAACAAATCGATAAAGCAGTTATACATGGGACGCAATACCGCCAGTATGAAGAGCAAGCACATAGCCGTTGTGATGGACGCTCTGGTGCAAATGCTTCAGGAGGATGATTGTGTTCTTCAAGCGTTACATCTACCCGATTCTCGATTAAAAGGCGATCTCTATAACCTGATTAATGCTCTTGGTAGTAACACGTGTCTACACGTTTTGGATATTAGCGGTAATCAGATAGGTGATCCTGGTGCGAGGTTGCTGGCAAAAGCATTGCAAATCAATAATCATTTACGGACCATTATATACGACAAGAACAACATCACGTTACAAGGCTATGCGGATATCGTTCACGCTCTAGAGAAGTATGTGCATATATCTACATAGATCGGAATAAGAAGGAATACAATAAATTTATTTAAAAAATTTATTCTTACAGAAACTGTAGCGTACGACATATGCCGTTTCCCATTTATGATCTGCAACCTTGTATGAAAACTTCTGCAGAGAAAACAGAGCAGTTAGTCAAGAAAATACAAGATCTGTTACAAAGAAATGTTACACCGTGCAAATATAGTCATGGGCAAGCGTTCCGGTTGCAACAAGGATTTCTGTTGAGTTCTACGCAACAAATGGTTGATAGACTCGTTGTTCAAACTCAAGACACTATAAAGGCCCTCGCGGCAGAGAGTTGTGATGCTAATAATGATATCAATTATGCGACTGGGCTTATACAAGATGCCGATAATTCTAAACAAGTACGATTGATAAAATTTGGAAAAATCAGAGCTTTGATTGAGACATTGAAATATTGACGCTTGTTATGTTCTTTTGCAGCTACTGCCAAGATTACATGAAGTGCTTCAAAGACGCGATGAGAATAATCCGATCGAGCAAAAGCTACATGATATGGCAAACGAACTTCATAAAGTTATAACGACATATCTACAGGTATGTGTTGAATGAATTTTTACAGTTACTTTCCTACTCTTGCTATTAGTTTAAGTCACAAATTTAGAATAGTCATTATTTTCTGAAAGATATGATTATGTATAATGTGAGAAACTTATGTTGATTCAGGATTCTTTGGATGCGATGATAAAATGCGCAAATGAGCAATGTCCTACTATACTTTCACAAATGGTGATCAGGGGCGATGAGAGTGAGCCGATCGCAGTACAAGATGATCTTCGTAATACGTGTAAAGAGAAAAACCAAATTAATAATGAATTTATACATACCACTGTTACTGAACAAGCTGGCGCAGATATAGTTAATAGAATTAAGTAAGAATTTTGTAATCTTAATATGAATGTATCGATTTGTTTTTATAATAATTTTTATAATTTTAATCCTTTTCTCTTATTTCGTAGTGAGCTTAATTTAGCAGTTGCGGCGCATATATCCGATAGGATCACGGACGAGGTAATCGAGTCATTATCAAGAAGTTATAAAACTTTGGTAAGCTTAATATTATATAACATATATTATCACTCTTAAGAGAACATTTAATCTAATGCTTTATGGTGTATGTGTACAGAGAATGACACATTTGCACTATTTATAGCAAATAGTTATAATACGAATTGAGTTTTACATTTTTTTCATAAATATGTGTGTTTAATTACTGTTTCCATTTAATGATTTAATCGTGTACACAATTGTTATTTCATTATGTAACGATATTTCGCTTATATTTTTATCCATCTAATAATTGTACGCAATAATAATAGATAATGTATATGTCAATCATAAGATGATTGATATTAAATGATAGCATTGTGTATTAGCGGACCTTAAAGTAACATTAATTAATTGTAAAAAATTAATTGTAAAAATTAATTGTAAATTAAGTGTAAATTTTTTTACAATTAATTGTAAAAAAAGTAACATTATTAATGAAAAAGAGAGATTAAGAAAATTTAATTGCACAAGCAGGAGATTAGTTTTTGAGCTTTAATAAAGTTTTTTATCGATATTTACATTATTTAATTCATCAACTAACAAAAATTTATAGCTTGCATACTCAAAATATAATTTCTGAAACGACAAATCGATATGAATGTCTAAACGAATAAATTTTTATTTTTGGGAAAGGATACTCATCGATTTTTTTCATATCAATGATTCTCTTATAATGATACATAAGTTAATATAATAAAATATTTTCAGATTGGCGATTGTGATAGTCGAACGAGAAGTAGCACACCAGATGTTTTACGACCTAGTGCTGGCTCAATGAGTAGCGGAAGCGTGATAGGCGTGACTAGTGCGAGCGGTGTCTCCATGACTTTACCTCCTGGTAGAGTTAATCTCATGTCCGAAGAGGACTGTCCGCCGGAAACATGTTCACTAGCAGATTCTATTGGTCAATGCGTCAACGATCAATCACCAATGGTAAGAACTTTAAATCCTTTAATTTCTGAATATCAGACAATCATGAGATAATTACTTTAAAGTGTATAGAGAACATTATATAATATTTCCTATATACTAATATATAATATAAATATTTCCACTCGAATTCGCTTGATATGCATCTAAAATACATTATTTTTGTTTACACGCTTACATAGAAATTGGATTATCTTAATCTGGTAGGTATTATAAAAGTATATAAAGATAAGAATAAGAATCTTATTGAATCATACGTGTGAATACACAATCAATAGGAAATAAAATCCAAATGATTATTATACATCAATATTGTATAAAATATTTTGATACCGTTTTATTCAGGCAACACCACATCTATCGAATAAGCGTAAAAGTCTACATGGAAGGAAATTGAGGCCCAAATCCGTAGTGGATTCAGTAGAAGGATTATCCGCTGATGATATACCGGATCTGTTGCCGTCATTGCCAAAGAGTCAAGCGGAAGGTTTGTATTCATTACTCTGTCATGAGTCTGTAAAGTTGCAAAATATATGATTGGTGCTTCGCAGCTATTTCGGAAACCGAGCACTCGTTGACAGAGTCATTAGATTCCGTCTCGGAATTGCCTAACACTGTGAGCCAGCAGTTACAACATCTAGTAAAGTCTAGACCGCGCAGAACGAAAACGCGAGCGCCCACGAGACCGATGTTAAGACCAGATCAACCGATTGACGGTCTTGCTCTGGGCGAAGGTCTCGATGTGTTCTTCCGACCTACCACACCTACCACGCCTTTGATCTCGCCTACGAGTGATGATAGGTTAATATAACATAGCTTTCATATTGACTTTTGATGGGATAGATTTCTCCTTTCTTTAGTTTTTTTGTTTTGTTCTTTTTCAACGCACGAATTGTAAAAAGCTACTTATTATAATTTACAGTTCTCTACATACTTTTCCAACGGATGGCAGTCCTAATTTATCGCTGACGAGTCACAAAAGCATTCCACCAGACATGGAGAAAAAGCATAGTTGTAATTCACCGATGCTAAAAACGCTTTTGGAACCCGCGCCGCGCTCACGTTCCAGCGACAACTTGGAAAAGTTTTCCCCCCTTGTTGGTAGAAGATCACAAGGTGATTCGCCGCTTACTGCATCACCGCTTGCCCGGAGAAATACTACGGACAGCGCTCAAACTTATGAGAGATCCAAAGGCGAGGTTTTCGTGAAAGAGATCTGTAACAGCGCTGCTGCGAATGACATAAGCGACGATTCTAGACGCAGCACACTAACAAATGTATCTAATATGAGTCCGCGTGGCTCGCATGATATCGATGACACCTTCGGAGCGAACACGTCGGAAAGGGACCAAGAGAATCGTAAAAGTATCGCGAAGAAATCTGTAACTGATGCAGAGAAATCATCTTCGTCTGTCAAGCTACGATCAACCAGTCATGATCTGAAAAGTCCAATAAACAGTAATAGCAGCGGCACTAAGAGCATATCCGATTCAGCCAAGTCCCCCGTATTAAAACCATTGAAGAATGTCGGGTCTACGAGCGACGGAAAAAGCAACGGCTCACTTATAAAAAATAAGCCTACTCCACCAGCGACGGCACCTAAACCGCGACCATGGAGTATGACCACCGATCGAAAATCTGGTAAGAAAAATTCAGAAGATATTTTCCAGTAAGAAGTACAGATCACATATAGCGAATTTGATTGAATGCACTCAGTGCGTACATTAAATTATGTGGTGCACATTAAGGCTCTTGAAAATTTACCTAAAGTAATTAATCTAAAAGTTTACTGAAACTTCCGTTTAATGGATGTATATCACATATCTTGACTTTATCAAATTTTACAGGAGAATTCAGTCTATTAAGCGATGGTTCTAGTCCGAACACCTCGGCTGGCAATACGCCCGACTCTGGCGATGCTCTTGATGAATCGACTGACAGCGGTGTCAGTGGACCGGCCTCCTTGCCGCCGACGTTATCGACAAGCAGCACCGCGAGTTCGTTGAGTAACTCGAGCGTAGAAAAGAGATCGGTGAGGGAATTGGCAGCGAGCTTGAACAAGAGCAAAACAGATAGGAAGGAAAACGGTAAGTGCTTTTCGTTTCGAGTACCCGCTTCTGTGTCGCATGATTAAATTTTTTTTGTTGATTTGCCATATTTCTCAATCCTAGGCATCATCGATACACACATTCTTATGTTCCTTAATTTAACTCTAAAAACGCATGTATAAAATCCTTCAATGTACAAGCCACACCTGTTACCTATTATTTTAGAGCATGCCGCACCTGCAGCATGGCGGTCATTACTTCAACGTTCTGTCGATCGAGCAAATACCAAGGTATTTTATGTTTTTGTTTTATTTTTTATCCTGTCAAGAAGTTCTCTTATCACAGCTGAAACATATTTTTTGTGAGATGCGGACGTACGTGCGTGCGTGCGTGCATGCCTGCATGTATATTTATAGCTCCATGTTAGACAGAATACAATCTCGTTATTAATTAATCGAAGTAATCAATGAATCAATTTTCAAACATTCACATAAAGAGATCTTTTGTATATGCTTCATATATTATATTATTTTACAGTTATTCTGTCTCATATTGCATAGTATTAGGTGTTGGAATTAATTCGTAGCGTTTTTTAATGAAAGAATGTTATTTATTTCACATGAGCATTAAAAAATACATTAATGAAAGTACTTCCCATCACTTGTAAAACGCTACGAATTAATTCCAACACCTAATATAAACAGTAATTATTTTAACAAATATGGCAATATCTTATTAGAAAATTTTATAAATTACATACACATATTTATTTGTATTATATTTAATTTATGATATAAATTTGTGTATTAAATATATATTTTGTAATTATTTAGATTAGAGGAGCCCTTGAGTCACCTCCAACAAACTTTATCCGTCACTCGTTATTCGTTGCAAAATTATTAATAATCAAAGTTGACTATTTCTCCGCTTTGAATAACTTTAGGCAGGGGAGGAGGTATGGAGTAATCCAACTAAATGCGATCGATTTTCCATGCGAAACGAGGACCACCCCACTTTCCCCCTGTCTAAGGGAAATTGGTTGCTCCTAGGTAGGGGAGAGATGGGATGAAGTTCACTTCGCGTGGAAAGTCGTGCGCCCCTAGGCAGGAGAGAGATGTGGAGTGGATCTTGCTTCGCGAGAAAAGTTGTTACAAAATCAAATTTTCTGCTTTAAAAATAAACTCTCTGCTTTAAAAACAAAAATTATATTAAAAAATTATTAGGTGTTGGAATTAATTCGTAGCGTTTTTTAATGAAAGAATGTTATTTATTTCACATGAGCATTAAAAAATACATTAATGAAAGTACTTCCCATCACTTGTAAAACGCTACGAATTAATTCCAACACCTAATATATTTTCAAAGAAACTTTTTAGAGTAAAAATTTATTTTGAAACAAAGCTTTGTTTTATATAATAAACAAAAGAACGTTATTTCTTAAATTAATTTTGTTAATAATTTTTTAATGGATAACGAGCGACAGCTAAAACCTGTTGGAAGTTATTCAGGGTGATCTTGACAACATGTTAAACATTAAGATCAAGATCATTGAGGGAGGGGTTCCTATAATCTAAATAATTATTATTTTATAAAATAAATAAGAATTATTGCAACATGCTGCTTTATAGGCAACGGAAGTGCCGAAAATGGTTGAGGAGAGCCGTTTCAGCTTTAAGCTTCGTCGCACGTCATTCTTGCGTGATTCAAATTTCAACTACAATAATAACGATGTGGTGGATGTCTGATCGCGCTTGAACAGATGAATCCAGCAATGCACTACAAGGAGTATTTTCTTCCGTATGCTGATGCCGGCTATCTGACACACGAGATAACAATACTTTTCGTCTTCGTGCCATAACAAATCTTATTGTGTATATAAATATGCATATACATACATCTTAACCGGTTTTAGCGTTAAAAACAAAAGGTATTGAAAATTTTTACAATAATTGAAGTACTAATCTGTTGTTAAAGTGGCATTAAAGAATCTACTAGTTTTATTTAATGTCGCGTGTTTATGCGCAGCTGTAAATTTCTAAACCGTAAATGACTTAGTCACGTACTCACATATTAATCGTATTTTATGTATGAAGACCAATTATTTTTAATCCTTCGTTGGCATACTTTTGTAAAGTTTCACAATTATCATATTGGATTAAATTGGCCAATTGCTGCCGCTCTAGAACTATCCATCTGATATGAATAAAAAAAATATACTTTAAATATTATAGAATGTGTTTTATTAATGATAGCGTTATGAACCAATAGGTTAAAAATTTTTTTGAAGACGTATACATAAAAAAGTGAACTGTAACATAAAAAAATCGTAATGTCTTCATGTTTTAACCTTTTTAATTGAAATTTTGAGATGGTACTCCTAAAATGTACTTTCAAATGAAAATATATACTAGTGCGCGTTCGAGAGAGAGAAGGTTCAATTATGAGCTAGTTATACAGCCTGAAATTCAGACTACGGGTCATTTTGACCCATGATGACAACGAAGGATTAACCGCGCATTTCTACTTTTTTATTAAGATATTTGACGTTTTCAGTGAGATTAAGCCTCATTCCAATTCTTTGGCGATACGTTACGATGCCACATAAAGATATTATTAGCAAAAGCTTTCATTGAATATCCGTTTCGTTATGTATATACTTATATGTTGTTTGTCTATGCATTTTAACAGCGAGAATGTCTGGAACAGACGGAAACATCACAGTTTCAGCGAAACAAGCCAAATTTCTATACAGGACATTAAGAATAGTGGCAACTATGAAATAGAATAATATGTAAAAGAAGCGTGAATGTCTTCCAAGATTGCACAAGTTACAGCAATGACATCACGTTCTTCATTCAAAAAGATAACATCCATTATAATATTTTTCCATCGAGTGCAACATATTTTTACTGTGATTAATTCGTAGAAATGAATTTAAATACGATTCAGTCTAGTTGAAGTTCCTATCATGCAACAATATGTTTTGTTATCTATAGACAAGTGTATTTAGCAGATGGATTCTTCGGCTATGTAAGTTCTAAATAGCAATTTTTTACTTACATTTATGCAGCTAATAGTTTTTAACTGAAAGATAGAATTGATCGCGCATATAAAACGAAAACTTATTTTTAACGGATAATCGTTAACGGACAGGTTTTTCTGCATAAATCTGTTATTTTGCGGAAATTCTGAATCGATCTCGATTCTTAATTCGTCGTGATACTTCTCTAAAAATTTTTTATTGTAAGAATTGAATACAAATCAAGCGTTAACAATCACTGGTAAACGTAAAGTCTACCACGGAAAATTGTACGTGCAACCACAGTCGTGTTTTTTAACATTATTGACTGAGAAGATTTTTAGATATATATATCTTGTCATTCAGTGGAATAGGACTAACAATGCAATATTATTTATCGAGATACTTTCCCACTGCGAACATTCGAAGAGAATTTTTTTGTAATAAAAACGTTTCTGTAGACATTAGGTCGCTACGAAATTATATAATCTTGTATCGAAGACACATTTGCCCTTTTATATAGCGACAAACGCATGTACATATATATGTAAAAAAAAAAGATTTACGTATAATAATAAGGACGAACGAAGTGGATCATGGAGAATTCTCATTGATCGAAGTGAAATAACGCGAGAACAAAATCGAAACATCTCTTGTGAATTTTTTACCATGCTTAATTATCATTACATAATATTATTATTCCTTATACAATGCTATATAGGACATGTGATTGTTACATCTTATTATAACATTAACAAAGGAGAGTATCTCCCTCACATTAAGCGAACGAATATTAAAATATCGTGTTAATAAAAATTATTGTATGCGTGCGCGCGTGTGTGTATGTGTGTGAGTGTGTATGCGTATGTCGCAAGATATATTTAGGTAAGAGATAAAATGCATATAAGATAGAAGCAATTGTTCTACCTATATATGCGAAATGTGCAAGATCATATAGTTATATAGAGTTTCTCAAACTTACAGTGGCATTTATTGTTAATAAGACTCCTGAGATTATTTTGAGATGAAAATCTTACATCAAAATGCCGAGACTAATAATTATTAAATGAGAAATATTTAAAGTAAATTTTACCTAAACAAATTGTTCGAATTTTATGCGTCCAGATATATTTTAAAATATCGTTCCTAGAATGGAATGGGATTATCTTAAATCTGGTCATAGGCAGTCTTAAGACTTTCTCCTTTTAACCAATTAAATGATTGTGCATTTCAAGATCATATATAAGATAGCTTTAAATATAAGATCTCCAATTATGGCTAGTATAAGTAGTCCGATTTTATATTCAAGATTGTCTTAAATCTGGTCATGAGTCTTTGAAGCGGTATTCATAGTCCAATCTTATAAAGATATTTTAGAGTGGTATATTTATTGTTTAATCTTATATTCGATCGTCTTGAATCTAATAATAAACGATCTTAGGATTAAATCCACTTAATGAAATGATTGTGTTGAATCTTGAGATCACACTTAGGATAACTTTAAATATAAAATCGAATTCTTGAGATTGATGTAATTTTACAAATATTTATTACTGTGCGATATGTTTTATGTTTATCATGCCTGAACACAGGAATTTCGGACATTTTGATTAATTACAACTTTAAATGCTTTTCATTTAAAAACTGTTATAACTTTGGCATTTTAGTATTAATTTTTATCTCAAAATGGTTTCGGGAGTCTGTCATTAAGAACGTAACTGAGGTAAGTCAGATACTCTATGTATAATTGTAACATTATATAAGACATCTTTAAAACGAAAAGGGACATCGGTCCTAAAGAGCGTATTTCTTAATTTAATATACAGATTCCGCAAAAGGACGCGCTCTCGAACTTGCATGATCCATTGTAAGAAAGTCTTGCATTAATACTTAATCGATTCTACACGAGAGATAGTCTCTATTCGTAAGAATTTTTGCGATATTTACTTTTAGATACGCGTCGTTCTTGACGGTTTTGGACTCCTAGGGCGTAATATTTTTAAACGCAGTCTCGCTTGTATTCATTTATTCGAGACTAAAAACTTACACGTATATAATACACACGTCTTGTGCTGCGTTACGAGTGATTTGTAAGCAGCGTACACGCACTGTTTATTCTGATGAGATGTATCTATGCGAGAGAAAATTAGACATCACATCGCATCGTAAAACGACTTGCTGTCTACTGTGCCAAAACACCTATTATACAGCAATTATGCGTAACTTTTTTACGATTAGAAGGATTCGCCATCCTTGACCGGTTCTCCGGTCCGTCGCGTTGTTTGTATCGCGTCATTTAATTCTCTCGCAGACAGATTCTATAATACTGTACATAATCGAAGACCCAGTAATCTTTCATTCCATGATATTACTTGCTAACCGGAGTTAATTGCTTTAATTTATGTGTATATACATACAATATATATATATGCATGTGTGCGTGTGTGCACGCTCTAGCTCATACACAGGTATATATGTATATATGTGAGTGCGTTCCATTTCCACGCTCACACGCTGTAAGCATCAGTTCATCCTTATTGTCAATCAAATATTATTATAAATAAGAACAAATAATGCTTAACGCTGCCAAACGGAACGCATTCACAGACGTATATTAACAGGGTGTTTCCCAAATTAAATGTCAAAACTTCGAGAGCGTATAGGGAATTATTAAACTAACAAAAAAAGTTCTTTAGAGATTTGTTTTCGTTTTGTCTTAAAGAAAATTGCAAAACACAAAGAATTAAAAAATATTTTACTTGAAAGAAGTCCAATGATATTAAATTGGTAATTTTTAATAATTAATATCTCGTTAAGTATTGCGAGAATTGTAAAGTTGTAGAGATTATAATAGTTTAAAAAATTACGATTGTACTGGTCACAAAAAAGTAATAGGCCATTCTAGAAAGATATTTACATGCATAAACTTGCACAAATTTATAGCCTCGAAAAGTAAACATCTTATCTTGTTTTCGTTTGATGAAGATGCAACTATTGATTTATTATCGTATGTTTTATATTTTATACGTAGTTTTAATATTTTATCCAAATTATGATATTTGTGATTTTGGGCAGACCCTAGTGGGATACCCCAAAAATTTTCGGCACTTTACTAAAAAATCATTTTAATAACAATAATAAGATTTGTCAAGATCAAGGCTATGATAGAGATTCTTCTTTTCGTTTTAGTAAAAATATGAGAAATAATCTCCAATGGTCTTGATCTTGACAAATGTTATTAAGATCATGAATCTGAATAACATTATAATGTTAATATTGCGCGGTGGTACTTGAACTTTACGCTGAATCTACCAAAGAATTTTGAATTTCGCTTTAAAATTTTAAGATTATATTCTCGAAGAGTTGTATTGTCGATGTATGAAAAAAAAAATCGATTTTTTTTACTCTGTAAATCAGCGCTCCCCTTAATTTGAAATTCAACTTTTTACAAAATTTCATCGAAATCGAAGAAAGCGATTTCCGAAACTTTACCCCATCAATTGAATCATCTCATTGTTCTATGTATATAAAAAGCCTATAATACAATTATCAAAACATTAATATTTTACAAGATACTTTTCATATTTTATATCAATATGTACCAGAATTAACTATATTCGACAGTTGTTGATGTTTCATCTTTAGCTCAACTTTTATATATTATACATACATTATATGCAAAATAATTAGAGAAATATTACGTAGAAAAAAGTCATTAATTTCATTAAAATAATGATAAATTTCATGAGATTTAAAAAATTTGATTTTTTTCCGAAAATTAATTTGCACTTCTTTTAAATTATATATCTTTTGTCTGAAATTTTTATATAAAACTGAAAATAAAGAACCTAGAAAGAAAATTTTGGAAGGTGATCGATTTACGGGACATCCTGTATATATACATATATAAGGAGAATCAGATGCGTGTATGTGACGTATGTGATGTATAGCGTGTGATATATAAGATATATCGCATATTAAAATCTTCCCTGTACTATTCATTCCTGTACGCATTACACGATACATTTCTATATACATACGAATGCGAAAAAAATTACATTATACGCACGCCTAAATATATTGTGAATATTAATGTCTCGATTGCATCCAACATCGCGTCTGCTCGAATAAATCGAGGATTGAGCGATTCATCGATGTTAACATTTGCAATCTATTTTGCCGGACTTGATACAAGTGCGACATTAATCCTTTAACAAATAAAATAAAGACTCGTAACCGCATATGTAGAATTGAATGACTTTCATTTTCCATTTGGTTTAATTGTAAAATGTCTTTTCACAAATTCCAGAACATACCTATGTGTAGCTATTACAAAAATATAATTATTTACTATAACAATAAATTATAACAATATTAGATAGCACAAAGGTATCACATATTTCAAATAATATAAGATTATATAGTAATAGTAATTAATAATTAATATTAACAATTTAACAATAAAATCAAAAATTCATAATGTTTTCGACAGCAATTAATGATACAAAAGAATATTTTTATTAATAAATTTACTAATAGAAACATTCTTTTACGCTATTGATTTTACTTTATTAATTACTTTATGCTATTTATAACATAAAACTGTATAGCTGTACGTAGCGTATAATTTCTTATTTAATATAATTTTACATTTATATTAAAATATAAACGTTTACATATAATAATAAAAAAATTAAATCAGGTATACATATGTGTAGTAAAAATTAATATCAAGTTAAAATATTATTAATTAGAAATAACGATTATATAGGGGCTGTGCAAAGAGTTTCTAGAATCCTAATGCAAATAGATAAAGATGGGCTGCTATTTTAAATTTATTTATATATGTATTGAAAAAGCTTTGATTAGTTTAGAAATTATAATAAAATAGTATAATTACAATTATGTTTATTTATATAAATGTGTAAAAATAAAATTTAATCAAATTATACAAAACATATATAAAGAGTTCTATAAAATGTAAATACAAAATTGTGTACATATATAAATTTATAATTTATAAACAGAACTTTATAAACATTTTATAATTTTGTAAATGAAAAACTTTTTTGTATCTAACTATTAAAGAATTATAATTCTAATTATTGATAAAGAATCAAAATTTTAAATATTTCATTTTTATTTGATAGTACTGTATATTTGCTACAATGTAGATCATAAATGTAATTTTATCAATTGTAATTGTATGAATTAAAAAAAATTTTTTTAATCTTTTTCCACAACCATCAATTTTAAAATAAGTTTTTACATAAATTTTACACAATCAAAAAATGCCTTTGACAGATGTAAATGTTTTTAAAAGAAATGGAAATGGATTTTAAAAATTCTATTATAATTTATATAAAAAACAATTGTTTTATATTATTACGGTCAAGCTCCAGGATTCTTTACTTCGAAGGAAAGTACAAGGAGGATATCTACAGAAGGTCATAACTGAAATCTTTCTTGTGGTTAACGGTTTTAGACACGTGCCACAAGTTAAATGCAGTTGCGTAAGAATTCAGATTTTAGACATAGGTCAACGTGTTTTATATATATATATATATATATATA
>NW_011627046.1:227590-375601 GCF_000204515.1 Acromyrmex echinatior | reverse complement strand
ATATTAGGTGAAGCACCGTTCATGGATATGTAGAGTAGACTAAACTGAATCAAAAAGTCTTCTACGATTTTGCAAGAATTTTGCAATTGTTACCAAGATATTAATTATGCAAGATCGCCAATTAGCACGACCTATTGCTAAATGCAGGCGTAATATGGCGAGATAAAAGCGCCCACCGTCGTAGCTATCTATTCAGATGTCCAAAGTCATCTGAAGGACAACATATCATATATGGTTGAATTTGTTTTTTTAAGAATTACATTACTATATTAATGAAAAAATATACTATTACATTTTTAAAAATCGCAATGACCTTGAAATTTCAAAAATTATGATTTTAAGAAAAATTTTTTGGTCATCATAATATATGTCTCTTCCAATCGAACAACTTTTTCCTGTAGTATTTTCCTGTATCATCAAAAACAACGAAGATATTTTAAATGATCAAGTTAAAGGAAACATCCTGTATACGCATGCGAGAAGTTGTTTACTACAAATGGCCTTGGCACGCTTGAGCGGCGAAAGAAAACATCTTCCTGCGCTTAGCGATCATATCTGCATTTTGTGATCGGCCGAGCAAATACGGCGATTTTAAAAAATTAATATCTCGATAACTATTGTGAAATGGTAGAGGATTTTTCGATTCAGTAGTTCGCTCTACTTACCCATGAACAGTGTTACATCTAACATCTTGTGTATATATATATATATATATATATATATAGAATAGATCTCATACTTTGAATATATATATATATTAAATTTCCAGCCATATTTTTGCATTATATGAGATGTTTTGAGAAAGGTTTACAAATTTTTAATTCCTAAAATTTTAAGTCTTAAAAGCTCGTAACTCTTTCCTTGTAAAACATCCTGTATCTATAAACTCTTTGGTTTTGCCAAGATATTACTCTGTATTTGGTATGATCGAAGTGAATAATATATTTTGCAAAAGAGCAAGAAAAATCTATTAGTCTAAGTATTTCCTATTTCGAAAGACAATGCAGAGAATGTTGATCATGGAATCCCTGTTTCAACATTTGAGTTGACCAATTAATGATTGATTCAGATTTACAGTGCCATTTTTTAATGTTAAATTCTATATAAGATGAATCTTTTAATTACGGTGAATGCATAACGTTGGATTCATAAAACCTGGAGATGTAATTATCTAGACAAAAGTCTGAGAAGAAGCCGGGTGTCGTGTAGTAGTCAGTATGATGTGAACGCGTGGCTAAAAGAGATGTCATATCATATATTCCGAATCCGATAACAATAATATAGTGGATTACCTCAACGGTAACACACTATAGACAATAACAATTAGTTACTTGTGGCAACTCTGATGCAGTATGCGTGTGTCGTGTGTGATAAAGCCCCGTAAGGTGTGTATCACAGAACAATCGTAGTAGTTATATATTGTACAACATACATAATATTCATACATAATTATCTTAAAAAATAGATAAATGTTGACGAGCCATGATGAATGTATAAACGTAAATAATGTGACAATGCAAGCGCTATAGTGACAACGCAGCGCGATAGATGACAGTGGGCGGTAAATTGGCGATGGACGAAGTGTGTGTGTGTGTGTGTGTGTGTGTGTGTGTGTGTGTGTGTGGTTTGTGTCAAAAGTAGAAGAAAGAAGAAAACCGTTGTGGCCGGGCGTGTTCTCCTTTCTCAAAATATGAAGAGGTGAACAACGGAGCTCAATAATGGCGATGAACAAGAGGAGTGCTATACTTGAAATCAATGGATCATACTGGCGATGGCATTCTGACGCGCTCGTTTTGTCTCCTCTTCACTGATCCTCTGCTCGATCAAGTACTGAGCAGTGTTGATTGCATTGGGATAACCCGTGATAGTCACTATGCGGTTCCTGGTACCAGGGGCGAACATGCCCTTCTTAGAGATTTGTATGTTGGCGCCACTTAAGTGCTGAATCTCAATGAGGGCACGACCACCGGGTCCCAGAATAGCTCCCACTATAACCTCTGCAATTTCTATGTCTACTTTCTTGGTCTCCTTGTTGTTGGCGTCTACCTGTGTAGGACTCTTACTTACAAGTGATAACTGGTTAGTGCCCAGGCCGAATGAATTGTTGTTCAGGTGTATCGCACTGGCGGCGGTGTTGTTCTGTCGGAATGGATCAAACGGCTCGTACCGATCGAGGGTGTTGCGCGGAGTCGGCGAGGTAGACCCGAGCGCAGGAACGGTTCCGATCGGTCCGAACACACCGCCGTTGTTGTTCGAGCCGTTAGCAGTTGTCGTACTGTCCATCGGATTACCCAAATAGCTCATACTCGACGGCACCCCGATCCCCATCCCGAGGATATTGTACTTAGCGAGGGTCGCGATCGCAGCAAGTATCTCCGTTGCAGCAGGCTCGGAGAAACCTGTCGTACGTAGATTCAATTTTATGTGTTCCAATAGCTGCGTCGTCACCGGCGCCGTGCCAGCGGTGATAGCCGCGCCCAGATTTAGATTAAGACTCAAACCAGCACCATTTAAGAGACTCACTATAAAAAAAATAGGCAATCATCGTATTTATTAATTACAAATGACAAAACAATGAGAATTTTGTTAAAAAGATCCAATAGATGTTCAAGCTTGAATTAATAAACTGAAGTGAACAGATTAGGATTTCTTTTCCACGTTCATATATCGATAAATAAAATCTTAAATCACTTCATAAAAATGTATAAAAAAATAATTTATTCATTTAATTAGAGAACACTGCAAATTTTATAGCTTCTCTCGCTTCAGCAATTATTTAATTCCTTCAGGAATAAATTTGTTAAAATTAGAAAAAAGTGATTTGATTTTTCGTTTAATTATTTCGTTCAATTTAAATCTATAACAATAAAGAAAAAAAGAACAAAAAATGAAAAATATTATGATTATTATTCATTTTTCCTTTGTATACATGTTAGAATTAAAGAAAGAGAAACTAAACACATGTGCTAAGTTTTCTTTTTGGAAATTATATTAGGTGTTGGAATTAATTCGTAGCGTTTTTAATGAAAGAATGTTATTTATTTCACATGAGCATTAAAAAATACATTAATGAAAGTACTTCCCATCACTTGTAAAACGCTACGAATTAATTCCAACACCTAATAGAAATCTTAAAACTTTTTTAATATTTTAAAATTCATATATGTTTACGTGTGGCAATAAAGTTCGATAAACTTCTTTCTTATAACATTCACCAAATTTTATTATCATGTATAGTATCGAAAATTGAAAATGCAACATCAAAAAGTAGACTTTTGATTAGAACGAAACTCTATATATCATTTATAGGAATTATATAAATAAATTATTAAAGTTTCAGAAATCCAGTAATCCTTGACCCACGAGAGCTGCGGTATGTGGTATCTGCAGTTTTGAAAAATATATCTACAGCTTCACTTTCTCTGCTTTATGAATAAATGGAACAAGTTTAAAAAGCATACTACAGGATGATATTGGACACCCGTTGAACACAATGTTCACACTGTTGGATGTTTTTCATTTTCTGGTTAAAACTTGTAGTTAACCTGATATTTTATTTAATGGGCTTTATCCATGACATCATTATAGATGAAGCTCATTGGATAAAATATCAAGTTAAACTTAATCACAAGTTAACTACATAAAAAACTGGGTCATAATAGTATCTAATAATTGTTTCAACTGACAAAAAAGATTTCTGATATTACATAAAGTTCAATTTCGAGCTACGCTGTAAAGTTACACAGTCCGGAAATATAGATACGAGACTATTATTTCTTAGTTACTGTGCTTAATCGTTTATTCACGTTGCCCTCTCCAACATTTGATCCCAAAATGACATTTCTTTCTAAATGTTGCAATTTCAATTTCCAGCAATGTACAAAAAATTCTGAAAAAAAATGTAAGCTTTTTCAACATTTCTAAAAAGTATTACAAAAAAATCTAAGAAATTTTCTAAAAACTTATAAAATTATATCAAAATTATAAAAAATTTAAAAAAATTATGTACAGAATTCTAAAAAAAATTCATCAAAAAGTGATGTCACTGAAGAAATTAAATAATAAAAATTAAGGAAAAGTGCTTATAGCCTTCTTACATACTAGCTTGATCAAAAAGTTTCCGGAATTCATTCAGAAAATTCAAAATACAAATTTATTCATCAAAAGTGATATTGTCCCCTTCAAAGTACTCTCCAGCGACTGCAACGCACTTATGCCAGCGCTTGATCCAGCTCTCGAAACAGTTCTGAAACTCTATTATTGGTATAGCCATCAGAGTCGTCTTCGATTTTTCCATTACCTCCTTTCGGCTGTTAAAACGCGTTCCCCGCAGGCTTTTTGATTCGATCGAACAGAAAAAAATCGCGGGGAGCCATATCGGGTGAATTCGATGGCTGTTGGATGGTATTCGTTGTTGCAAACTCGTTGTTGCAAATTCAACTCCATTTTTAAAACTGTAAAAAATCGAAAGCACGCGCAGAGGTAGATGTATTCAAGACGACGTAATTTTTACAAATGTCAAGCTATGGCGATAAAATTTGATGAAAATGTCAATGATAGATGGCAACCTCAAGTCAAAAAAAAGAAGAACTCAAATCAGCTGACTCAGAGCATCACTTGGTGGTCTCTTCCGGAAACTTTTTGATCAAGCTGGTATATGAAAATTATTAGACAATAATCTTATAATTGAAAACGCTGTCTTATAACAACAATCAAATGTATTCATCACATAGAAAATATTGCATTATTAAAAGACTTTTTAACTTTAAGTATTTAAATACTAACCTGTATTTAGACCAGCTGTAGATGTATACGTGGGAGTACTTGTGGGAGCTTGAGCATACGGGCTGCCTGTAGGATTGTAATTGGCAACAGGACCACTTACGTCCGCATAACTGACGTTAAGACAGGTACCGCTTTGCGGATCATCTGCCACTTTCGCTAAGATCATATGTAACGCCCTATGATTATTTTCTTTCTCACCAATCACCGTTATACATCGCTCCTGAAGGGACAAGTCCTTAGCCTTCTGACTGATTTGAACGTACGAGCCAGATTCTTCTTTAATTTGTTTAATGTAATTCCCAGCTTTTCCTATTATCATCCCTGCAGTGCTATTAGGCACTAAAATTTTAACCTGAAATAGTAATTCAGATCAGACCTGTCATTCGCGCATACAATATTTGTTAAATTTCGTATTTTTTTAAGTAAATATTATTAGTGCTACTATTTCCCACGAAAAAATTAATAATATATTAATATAGTACAAAAAATTTTTAATATTGAATAGCAAATTCGGATTATTTTTAGAAGATATTCCAAACATAACAATAAAAAAAACATAACCTTAAAAAAAAGCTATTTCAAAGTCTGTAACTATTTTTAATGTTGTATACTTTTATATAAAAAGGAATTATTAACAAATTCATATTCCTTTAAAAATATACATCCTGTACATAAAATATTTGAAGAAAAAACAGGAAAAATGTTACGGTAAAAATATTTCAATCTTATACCTGCTTGTCCCTCTCCGCGGTGGCTTTACCAGAGTCGAAATCAACCGTAGTTTTCGAAGTAAGATCAGGCTTCTCGCGTATTTTGTCCATGATGAACTCCATGACCTCCATAATAGCATCTACGGTGCCTGTGATAAGGCATACTCTCTCAGTAGTTCCTGTAATAGACAAATGAAACGATAATTTATCGAAGCTGCGAGAACACACGTGCACTGAAAGCTAAATGTATACCCGGATAAAAATCGTGCGATTTAGACATCTTCACTCTTGCCCCTGTATCCTTTTGAAGTTGAGCAATTGTATCTCCACCTTTCCCGATAATGGCCCCGGCTGCCACACCGGGAACCAACACTTTGAGATGATACGTTCCATCTCCACCTGTAAATCAAAGCAAACCATTCTTTTAATCATATCTTATACAGGGTATCTGACATTAGATGAAACTACAGACTTCTATAACTAGACTGCTGATTCATATGATAGACAGAGATAAACTTAATTCCAAGCTGTTCTTGTTTCATATATATGTATGTATGTATGCGTCTTGTCTGTGAACATCGTACGAATTTATATGAAAACAACGTTATTATCCGTGTGATTTATACATATGGGAGTGAGTGAACACAAATATGGCGCTGTCCAGCGCTGTCTTCAAACATGGAGGCGAAATCGGCAGTCTATTTATACTTGGACTGTGGATGGAACATGGATAGATAAAGCAAACTAAACTGACAATGAGTTGAAAAATCTTATATATCATTTTGTAATTTTCGCAATAGTTAATGAGATATTAGTTTCTAAGAATATCCAAATGAGCGCGTATTCGCCCGAGCTATCGCCAAGCTCAAGCTCGAGGCGAGACGAACGAAATACAATCGTCTAGAACGGGAAAATGTTTCTTTCACCACTCGTGCGTTGCCATTGCTGCTTGTAGTAAACAACTCGCGCATTTATTAGCTGCGTTCAGCAGAGAAAACTAATCGATTAGCGCTTGGTGAGTCTTCAATATGATTGATTCCTATACTTAGATCCCGCAAAGAACTAAAAGCAAGTACAAATCATATTAAAAAATCACTAAGCGCACTGATTAGTTTCCTCTGCTGAACGCAGTCATTGTTAACAACTATGAACTTGACGACGTGTGTTGTCACGCGCTTGCTTCATGTACGTGAATTCTGAAATATCCTGTGTATTACGCAGCGAAATATGAATAAAAATATATATCTTTACGTAAAAATGAGTCTTCAGTGCAAAAATAAAAATAGGTACAACGTCCAATGGTCTTGATCTTGACAAATGTTATACAGGTCATGAACCTGAACAAAATTTAAGAGGTTTTAATAGTCAGTCGGATACCTTGAGTAACATTAATGTCGACTGTAATTTTCAAGTCTTTATAATTCGAAAAGTACTTAATGAAAAATTAATTTGTTATAATGTTCTCAAAAGCTTTCGAGATAAACTACGAGAACATATAATGAAAAATGGGAAGTTCCATTTAAAAAATTTAAAGTGCCCTTGCTCTCGATAACGTCACCAAAGGTCAAATCAATAACACCATCTTATGTTCTCCACCAAGTTAAAAAATTTTTGTCTGAAACATTTTTCGATTTAACGCAGTATTTCTGAGAGATTTGAGTGGATCCTTTAAAATGGGATGTGAATCCTGTGTGTGTATGTATGTGTATATATAGATAGGGTGTTCAAAAAAAGTCGGGACCCCGGATTTATTCAAAAGAATGATTTCTTTTTGAAAGAAATGTTTTAGACAAAAAAATTGTCAGGAATAAAAAGATCTGTTTACAGATCTTATCAGTTTGATCTTGGGTGGTGTCAAGGCATTGTCAAGATCAGGTCAAATCGATTTTTTTAAATGAAACATCCTATTTTTGATGCCAGAATGAAAAGCTTTTCAACACACTGAAAAAATATTTCATAATAGTATTTTGGGAAGCTCTCGAAATAAGCTATAAAAATATGTAATAAAAAATGGAGTCTTATTAAAAAAAATTCTATGTGACCTTGCTCTAACCTTGACAATGCCACTCAAGCTCAAACCAATGATATCATCTCATATCCTCGAATTTACAAAAATTTTTGTATAAAATGTTTTTCTCTAAAATGCTCTTTGTTTCCTAGTTAAAAATTTTTAATGCTTTATTTTAAACACTCGCTACATATAATGTGACCCATTTAAAGTGATAGAAACTATTATCTCTGAAAATATGTGTTCAATGAAAAATATGTTCAGACAAAAGTTTTGTGACTTCGAAGAGCACATAAGATAGAACTATTGACCTTGAGTGGTGTTATCAAGAGCATTACAGAAAAAATCAATAAAAACAATCCAGCAAAAAATGCTAACAAATTTTATTTTAATATTGTATTATTTTTTTATTTAACATTGCATATATTGTATGCATTGTTTTATTCATACTTGTGTTTAGATCACAAATCTTTCTTAAATACACTACAATAAAATAAAACAAGTAAAAAACTAAAAAAAATACAAAAAAGTTAAATACATAAAAAGAAATAAAAAACTTAAAAAAAAACTGTTTTGATAATCGTGTGTGAAAATAGCGCCTCACTTGATGGAAATTCATATTGAGAGTTCTGAGTTTATTTTCAATAGTTTTATAGTTCTATATAAGTTAAATACATAGTTACGGCCATTAAAGTCGAGAAACCGAAAATGCAAAATAAGATACCAGGTTTTGCGCAGCGCCAACTTTGTCTAACAAAGTCAAATTTTCTTGTAGGATTTGAAAAGATACATAGTTGTAAAGTCAGTTCTGACGATTAACATTATTATTTTAATTTTTAAACAAATTATATTATAATTATATTTTAATTTTTTCTTCCTAAAAAAATGATCTTTACGGGAACAAAAATTAGACACTGTCGGATTTTAAAGAGTTCTGATAGTTCTATGATAATTCTCGTGTAGCGGCAACTTTGTTTTCGTTAGACAAAGTTGCTGCTGTGTGAATTATATTTGTTTAACCTACATAGAATTATAAAACTATTGAAAATAAACTCAAAACTCTCAATATTTTATGAGTTTCCAAGTGAGATGCTAGCTTCACACACCCGATAATCTTCACCTTACCGCGATGAAACGGCTTATAATGTATATGAGTATACAATAAAGATCTTATTATCTTACTAAATATTTTTAATAATAAAATGTTCAAAATAAAATTTTTTTCAAGTTATGTCCGGGAATTCTACGGGCAATACTCATAATCAATTCTTCTCTCTGTCTTAAATACAGTCTTAAGATGACACAAACCGATCAGAGCACCGTATTAGCAGCTTGAGATTACTTAAGACGAAATAAGAACAGACTATAAATATCGGCCTACGTTATAGATATACTAAAATCTTGTTAAGAAATCTCCGGGATGCATTTAAGAAAAAATTGTTTTCTTAAATCATGAGTCACAGACCGATCTTAGACCGATTAAAAACAATAAAGAAAACTTCGGGAAATCAAAGCCGGATGACGTGGATAATTTTAAATTGATGCGCAAATCAGAAACAAAAAATATCTCGTTATGCAAAAACAAACGTGTTTATTACGATTTTTTATTCATTCAAAATCATGACTCTATATTAAAAGAAGATCGAGATGATTGCAATTAATTTTTTGTGATCAGCAGTAAGTATATCAATTCATGTAATTTAAAAAAAAATATATCAAGGAAAATTATTTATAAAAAAAGATTAACGCGCACAACTGAATATCCATTAAAATCGAATATGAATAAGACGTATCATACAATTGCATCAAGGATTTTGGTGTAATCATAACTTCACTCAAAATCATTCGCTTTCTTGAGTGTTTCGTTTTTTTTAAGTTATTGTAGTGCATCCAATTAATGTAGAGCTGTCCAAAAAGAATACTTTCAGCTTCAAATTAAAATTTGTAGGTATTCATGTTCACTATTGTTCCTACTTCTCACTTGCTGTTTTGTCATGTTCGTTCAGAAGATATTATAAAATACTATTATTCATAATATACATTTAATTATAAAAATACAGAGGAATTTTGTGTGTGTGTGTGTGTGTGTGTGTGTGTGTGTGTGTGTACAGGGTGTCATAATTTTTAATAAATGTTTCTTGGAGTAAAAGAGAATGAAATTTTGAACTAAAAGTTCCTTTTCCACTTTTGACTATTATTTACTGAGTTATTAATAACAATTAAACTTGAATTCAATCAGATAGCGTGCAGCCGGATTACGCAGGAGCGTAGCCACGGGACTCGCGGTTATTATGTAATCTCCCGATAGAAATTTTATTCAAAAATTGATTAATTTTCAGCTCCAAGAATTTTTTCAGAATTTTTTATCAATTTTTTTAGTACTGCATTTTCTTATTGGTAACTATTTTTACCAAAATGAAAAATTCCGAAAAAAATTCTTAGAAATATTCTTAGAAATAAAAAATTCTTAGAAATATTCTTAGAAATAAATAATTCTTAGAATTATTTATTTTCTATAAGAAGAAAATAAATAATTTTTGTTACTTGCTGTTTTTCTGTAAAATTGAGTAAAAAATTTTTATTGAAAATCAATATTCGATAATATTTAGTAATTAATATTTTGTTAAATATTACGAAAATTGCAAAATGCTAGAGGACTCAGTTTAATCCATTCTACCAGCACACAAAATATTAAAACATTCTGGAACACCCTGTATGTAGTGCGTGCACGTATGTACAATATGTGTAAGTGTATATATTTATTGTGTGTGTGTGTGTGTGTGTGTGTGTGTGTGTGTATAAATCATGCATTTTTATAGTTGGATATATTATGAACAATAGCATCTTGTAATATTATACTAAGTATATTATAAAAGTAATATTATAAAAGTATTTTATTATAGTAATAAAATACTTTTAAATATAATAACTAACGCAGATGAAAAACTTAACAATTTCAAACTTATAGTATCGTACGTACCTCCTGAACGAGCGTAGCGCGCTATGACAAAACAACAATGAAGTGAGAATGGAAGTAGGAATGGAAATAGACATAAGTACTGACATATTTCAATTTCAAGCCAAAAGTAATTATCCTGAACAGTTCAGAATTAATGGAATCTTTTCTCACATATATCTATTTCTGAATGATACATACACTCGATATCATAAAAAGAAAAACGAATTTACAACGGTTACTAATTTCAGTACGGTCGGATCAAAAGGAATCAGTCGCAACAATGATTTTAGTTAATCAGCTTCGCTGGAAGATTGACATTTAAACCGTAATCGCATCACATGACATGAGGGAAAAAGAGGTAGAGAAAGAGAATGATTATATATAAATCACGCTTTAATAAATATAAAGAAAAAACTATAATAATCAAAACAAATCAATAATCAGTTTTTGACTAAGGACATTTAATTTCAAGTGAACGTCACGGCAAAAAGATCGACATGAACTAACGAAAATGTGAAAACCCGTTGTAGTTTCGATTAACCAACTTTACTTCATTTTCTTTGTTCTTTTTTTTTTTAGACAAACAAAGATCGATGCGATCGGAGCGAAAGGGACGATGCACAGCAGGAAGTTGGATGTACGGAAGTCAAACAGCTGTTTGACAGATGGAGGCCCTGCGCGTTGGCTCGGCTCGGCTCGGCTCGGCCTCGCTCGCTCGCTCGCTCGCTGGCTGGCTGGCTGGCTGGCTGACTGGCCCGACGACCTTGACCCATCAACCTCTTCGGAGAAGCAGAGAGAGACGCGAGGTGGATGCGTGCGTGCGTGACAAACTCACTCACCGATGCGCCATATCCTAGTGGGCGCCGTCATTCTGTGCGCGGATGGCAGTGGCGGGGGCGGGGTCTCGACGATGACAACCACAACGATACAACGACAACGACGACGACGACGACGACGACAATGACGATGACGATGACGATGATGATGATGATGATGACAATGACGACAACGACAACGACAACGGTGGCACCGCGTTACGGATACGCGGCACGGAACGGAGCAGCACCAAATGCTGCTGTGACAGGTGCGCGCGTATAATACACGGCAACGATGACGAGAACGGCGCGGCGGAAATGTACGCCGCTATTTCCACGATGCTCGCGCGACAAAGTTGCAGAGTCACCGTAGGAGCAGCCACCGCCGTGGAAGCGGTCCTCCATTAACGATGCTTCACAGGCACGACCGCCCACACGTAGTTGAAGGAGAGCGAGAGCATGAGAGAAATAAAGAGAGACGGAGAAAGATGGGGAGAGGGAGAGACAGACAGCAGACAGAGAGAGAGAGAGAGAGAGAGAGAGAAGGAAGTGAAGAATGTCGCGCGAATGAACGTGAAAATTCATAACATCGTTTCCCGCTGACTGATTTTGTTGATTTGCCGTCGAACTTGGACATGTCCACACGCATGATATCGTTGATCAGAGAAGGCAGAATACATGATAGAGCGAGAATAGAGAGAGAAGGAGGGAGGGAGGAAGAGAGAGAGAAAAAGAGAGGGAGAGGGGGGAGGGAGAGAGGGAGAGAGAGAAAGAGAGAGAAGAAAAACGGGACGACGATGCAGGCGGAAAGATACGTGGCACAGGCGAGGATATGCAAAGCGATAGGCGCTGTGCATCGTGTTCGTGACACGTACGACCGATGAAAAACGAGCCACTGACAAAATGGGTAACGAAAGGGAACGGATTCGCGCTGTATCAATAAAGCGCGACAAAGATGACAGGATTTGTCAAAGACGCGCACGAGAGGCGAGAGAGAAATGGATAGGGAGATAGAAGGACGGCTACGCGTATATATCTGATATCGTCTATGGCATGAACTATGCGTGAATATCCGTGAGAGAAGAGAAGAGAGGAGAAGAGAGGAGAGGAGAGGAGAGGAGAGAGGAGAAACCAGGTTCTGATGTAGGTGACGTCGAGCGAAGGAGTGAAATTGCCGCAATTTTGCAATGGCGACGCTAACGATGTTGACGCGCGGCGTCGACGACGCCCGATCGAAAATACCTGATCCGTAGTGTGATCTCTTGGTCGCGCCGTTCTCCGCATCGCAGTCGAGCGGCCGCTTTCTGGAGTCCGCAATCTCCGGGGAGGGACACGTCTCCATTCCTGAATCAGCGGCCATCTTGGTTCGCTCGTTGCACGCACGTAACCCCCCCCCCAGCCCAGACCCACACACGCACACACACTCACACCTGTACACGCGCGCGCGCGCGCGCGAGTTTACACGCACGGCCACGGAGAGATTACGTTACGGAATAAACGGCGCGCACCAGCCACCAGCCACCGACCACCAACGGTACACACAATGGAAGCGAGATGTGATGTACGGAGTACACCGTGCACACCGTGTACACGGGACGCGCACCCTCTCTCTTCTTGCCTCCTTCTGATTGGAGGAGGGGAACTCGGTAACTCGCTAGAAAGGCGAGGAAAGAGAAAGAGAAAAAATAGTACGAAGGAGCGCGCGCGAATGGGACGAACGATTAGTGGTGGAGAGATGCGCTGCGGCTGGAGCTGGAGCTGGAGCTGGAGCTGGCAGAGCAGACGATGTTCGCTTTATAGGGGCAAGAGTCGTGTCCCAGAACGCGAGGTTGGTGCCAGGCGCGAGTAGATCAGATAGACACGACGTTACACACTTTCAGACGAACGAATGAACGAATGAATGAATGTACGTTATGTACGTGCAGTGACGACGATGGAACCAGGAAGGAGGAAAAGGAGATAATAGTAAACGGCAGGCACGCACGCACATACACACACACACACACGCACATACACACACACACAAGTGGAGAAATCCGCACTAGGAACACTAGGATACGTGAGCGCGAACGAACAAATAACACACACGCGCTCGCGAAATGCCGCGTCTCACTGCGTCTCACTGGCGACTGGCCGACTGGCCTCCCTTGCCTTGCCAACCAGCTGGTTGGTACTCGCGCTGCCCTCACAGCACACGTACACTGATATACACCTCTTCTCTAGGTTCGCTGCGTCTCCGTCTAACTTGCGTTTGATTGCGTTTGACCTACAGCTATATACTCCGCCTCCGTCTCTCTTCCTTTCTCTTCCTTCCCTTTCGTGCGCGCGCAGTTTCTTTCTCTCTCTCTCTCTCTTTCTTTCTTCTTTCGTCAGTCCTCAGCTAGCAGCCCCAGCGTGGGGCTCCGTTCAGCACAGTCCAGCAGTGGCGGAGTAAACTGGAGTAAACTAAATATATATATATATATATATATGTATATGCATATGTATAGTCGCAGAGAACCCTGTCCGTGTCCCTCTTTGCTAACCCGCGAAAAATTCGACCGATCGACTAATCGGATCGAACGGACGGACGGATGCTTCCGGAACCCTCCGGAGTTCGACGGAACTGACGGAACTGCAGCGAGCGTTGCAACGCGGCGAATGATGCGCGCACCGCGCACTACAACTATATATTACGTAAGCTGTTAGCTGTACTGCTGCCGCCACGGGAGATATAACATAACCAACATAATAACTGCTGATGCTGCGTCGTCCTGCGCACTGCGCAGTGCGCGCCACCGCGCGCATTCACCGCGGACTCGGAGCAACGTTTCCCGCCTTCGATCGCTTTTTAATTATTACGAGAGATTGGCGGAATTGTAGCCAAGACCCTTCACGCTTATAAGTATACGCACTTGAGAACCCAACAAACGAGAATAGATTAAAATGGATTGAAATTTTTTTTTCTAATGTGTATTTTAAATAGCGAATACTTTTTTTGGGATTTAATCGGATTCAATTGAATTCAATTAGATTCAATTGGATGCAATTGGATTGAAAAATTGCATTTTTTTTCTATTCGAAATTTTGAACAATAATTTCACAATTGCACAGAAAAAACTAATATTATTTTTAGATTGAAAGGCATAGAGATATGGTCCATGCAATTCCTATAAAAATTGAATAAAAATGCATTCAGGATTGAAAAGTATTCATTTTAATATTCGTGAATCAATATTTCTAAAAATGTGAATCCATTTCAATTCATTTTAATCCATTCTCATTTGCTGGGAATGAAATCGTGAAACGATTCTAATCCTAAGCAAAAAACGCGACTTATATATTAGTAAGTCCATTTTTATTTCAAAACCGTCTTAAGATGTTAATACGTCTCTGTGATCAGTATTCGTATTATATATAGTTGATTCTTATATATTTAAGACTTAAAACTTTTAAGACCTACACTCTAAATTTGTAATAGTCAAATTTTACTGGGTTGAGATGAAATTTCACTATTCCTGCAGTGAATTTTACTGCAAAATGGGAATGGAGAAAATCCACTCAAGATTATTGGAGTGAATTTTATCACTGTAAAGAGTTGAAAAATTTATTTCAATTATTGAATGAAACTTGAAACAATGAATTGTCACTCCAAGAGGAGAATGAATGATTTTTTTTCTATTTATGAAAGATCAATTCATTTTTTCTAAAAAAAAGGCGATATATATATACATATATTAAATTTATAGTGTATAATTTTTTACAAAATTTATAATGATAAATTTAATCAACATTTGCTATCGTGTGAATCTTCTTAAATATCAAATCCAAATACACAACTATATATGTTTCTTTTTTTTTTTTTCAGAAAAAATGAATCTTTAAGCTGTGTGTGTGTGTGTGTGTGTGTGTGTGTGTGTGTGTATTTATTTATTTATTTGAGAGAGTTCAATTATAACGAAAGTCTCACTCAAAACATGTGTTGACAGGGTTGGCAACGTTACCTCATAAAAATAATTTACCGTTCTTTTTCCTAAAAAATAATTCATTATCATTACTCATTATTGATTTACAAAAATGCAACTTGTTACCGACAGTCGAATGTGAGACGAATAATCAACTGTGATTGGTCAATTTCTTACTCTTACTTTTTACTCCGTGTATTGGACAACTGTATCACTGTGTGTCTGTTCATACTGTTCGTAGAAACAACTTGAAGGTTTCTATCGTACCGTATTCTCCCTTCCGTAGCGATCGGAAGGATTCAGGTTTCAGTGTTGAAGAGTGATAATGCCCACCGTAGTGAACTCCTCACTCACCTACGAAATTCTCATGTATCTGAACTCGTTTTACTTCGGCATGTTCGCCGTATGTGAGCTGGGCATGGGGCTATTCAAGGCTGCGAATTTGCCATCACCGGGCGCAAGCAAGACTCTGACAGAGTTCGCGCTTCTGTTTTTCTTGATAGTGACGGAGAGCGGCAGGATTTATCTGGGGAGAAAGGGAAATCTAACTGAGCGTGGACTACCAATTCTCATCGGGATCGTCCTGACCATTCCCAGCTCGCTAGCGACGCTCTACTTCCTGCTCTGGCAGTACTACGTACTCAGGTTGGAGGTGATTCTCTGCAGTATACAGCTGGTTCTGCTAGCGTCCGAAGTGGTCATTGCGATCATGTGCCTTATAGCTATCCACCGACCGCCAGCTCCAGTGAAATGACTAAATATTATCCTTTCTGATATTCTAGTCGCACGATGACTATATTTTACACTTGTCACGCTTAATAATCCATTCAGAGTATCGTCGATTCATCAAAGTCGAAATCAAAGTTTTTGACAACATTGTTTTTGATACACAATAAGACTTTTCTTGCTGTGATTATATCTATATCTCCACGTGTAAAAAATAATCCTGCACAGAAGAGAATCAGATTATTTTCCCTAAACCCTAATATAAATCCATTCTGTACAATAGCTTTATCACAAATTTTAAGTGAAAAATAAAGACTAGTTGTCAAAAAGATTTTTGTGCTACTTGTACAACTTGTGTAATTAAAATTATAAATACTGCCAAACAAGTATTCTCATTTAAGTAATTATCTGTAAATTTATGTAATTTACCAAAAGGACATTAAAGAATATTGTACTGTTGCTAAAAGCGAGCGATTTATAGAAACTAAGCTAGAAATAATTTGTTTCCATCAAATTAATTCAATTGGATAGAACGTTTTGTTTTGTTACATATTTAAACAATAGTGCTGAGATGAATAGAATGACTGTTTCTTTGCAGCTGCTGTTTATATTATTTTCAATCAGAAGAAAAAAAGATGAAGAAAGTATAAATTGTGAATAGTCTTCAAGGGAGAAACATGTATGGTAAATTATATATTTCATGAATTCCTTGAGGAAAGTAAGTTTGTTATTAAAATATATTGTCGGATATATTCTTGTACACTATATACAAAACTTTATTCGCATTAGTTCTGATTTAAAATGGCTACTTACTTGAGTCTTTAAGCAGTCCTAAAGCCTGAACTCCGAGATCGCTGTTTCATTGATAAAATGTGACACATCTTTATATACTAGTAACATCATATGCACACATATACATCAATTTTCGTAGAACGATAGCAACATAGCAACATTTAGTTAGACGTCCAAATCTAATTTCAAGAACTCGACATTGTTTCTTTGTGTAATCTATTAGTCTCCAATTTCGTAAATACAAATTTATACAGATCGCAAAGCTTTCGTAGCAAATGCTGTCACAACTCCGATAGCTCTAGATAACATTTTGAACTAAAAAAAAATGATAAAAAAAAATTACAAATTCAAAAATCTTTATCGTTCTCAACATAATTTCCAAAATAAAAATAGCCAATGAAAACATAAATGTTCTATCTTCCTTTGATAAATATGTAGCTTAAGTCCTACAGAAAAGAATTATATGTACTTACTTCTATATTGGATACAATCATCTATGGTAAGAAACTTGCATGTGTTTGTTGTGTATATGCATTTATATCAAAATAAATATTTTTCAAATAAATAATACAATACGTGTATACGCCTTTATACATATGGCATAACACAAATTTTCTTTTCATAAAGATATAATGCTGTTTTTGTCAGATCACATGTATCTTCAAGTACATATTTTTCCAAATATATTACACACGCGACGTATATTGGCTACAAAACTTATAAATACAAATATTTCTTGAAGTTCATGATTGAAATTTCTATCACAAACTATTGGATATACATTCGCGATATATAGTATATGCTGTATATGGAAAGAGAGATTATGACGCGATGTTAATTATAAATAAAGGATTAAAATTTAGCATCCATAATTACAGTCAATATCTAATTACTATGTCAGAATTCTACCCTAATCCATAGCAATTATAATAAACAGTTGATAGAATTCTACTTCTATGACAATTAAGATCGTAATTCCGTCTAACTAATACAATTTTTAATGTTTTATACTGTTCGCTGCGGCTCTGCGTCTTCTGATTACACGTAATCGATTGTTGCAATAAATTCGTAAAAATACTGAGCCGAATACTAACAATATCCCAAACACTCCAATAACAGTAATCTCGTGATGATAAATCAAACATGACAATAATATTGCCAAGCCCTGTAACAGATATTAAATGCGGGATTATAGTATATATCTGGATTTAAGGGCAAGAGCACGATAAACACAGTGTCGGCCGACTTCGTCATTTATGAGTAATCGTTTCGGCAATGTATGTAATTACGCTCATAGGTATGGCATAATTTTGTTTTACGACACAATAGTCGACCGACACTTTGTCTATGCTCTTGTCTTTTTTTGATAAATTGATATTATATGAAATAATTATATACTTGACGAATGGTCATCATAATGACAAATGTAATGGATCCAAATTTCGAAATGGTGTAAAAAATGTACAATTGGCCGCTTGCAGAACAAATGGAAATCAGCAAACAGTCGATTATAAACCTGGGATACTGTACAATAAAATTTGTTAATGCTACTTTCATGTAAGCAATATTATGTAAGGAACTAACATGAGTATTGCAAATTAATTACCGTCGTCATGAAAGAAAAAATTAGCGGAAAGCTCGATTGTTGAAACAGAGACATCGCAGTTAGCAAACAGGAGAACATATTGACTGCACACATCATTTGTACGCTAGTTACTCCATAATCTATAAACAGTGCATTTTGCCAGGTACTTGTGAAACTATCTAATAATAAGTAACCTCCCAATAAAATAACACCAGAAAGTGTTGTCGCTCCATCTGAAAGTATTTATAAAATTAATATAATGTTGGTTGTAATTAAAATGCATTGTATATTTAACAAAGTATTACTGTTTTTATTATGATCAGAACTGTCCAGCATAAAGAGCGTCATTCCGATAGAAATAAGAATCGCAGTAACATATTCATAATATTCATATGACGTATGCGAAACTATTTTTCCCATAACCATAACCGGAATAATTTTAGAGGCTTTAGCTAAAACCTAAACGAATAATTGAACGAATATGAAACATTCATATAAATAATTTTTGATATACAAAAAAGTTATGATGAATAAAGAAATCAGCAAATCATCAGAAGATATACAATCATAATTTTTCACCTGTGATGGAAAACTGACGTATTTCAAAGCTTCATATTGACACCAACTGCTCATGATATTTGATAGAGAACAAAATGCATACTTATACAATGGCGTCTTATGTTGCGGCTGACGTTGAATAAGTAAGTATAATCCGGACATCAGAAAAGCAAGAATGCGATTTACAAATACCAGGAATTGCGAATCTTGAAACCGTGCTTTACTGCCAGAAGCATCTTCGTATTCCTGTACAAATGAATACAGTGTTATTTTGATTTAATTACATTTTTACAATAACAGCTGAATCCGTTATTGTAAAAATGCAACGACGTTACAAGTTAGCTTGCTTAGCAGGAAGCTTTGCTTCCTGGTTAGTAATTACACTACAACTAATTATTAATCACACTAATAATGTAATAACATATGTATATTTTTTTAATAAATATTTTCTTATTGTCGATGGAATTTGACCACTACCTGCGTCATTATCTTTTCCTGCAGGTAGCCCCAAGTTAAATAACTAATTTGTAATCCAAGGAAACAATATATCAATAGTAGAGCGTCTTGAGTAAAAGTACGCTGAATGTGAGTGGAAGCATTAGGAACATAAGTTGGCGAATCCAAGAAACCTGTCTCACAGTGTCCCACAAAGCATGAATGCACCAGTCTAGGAATACAACCTTTCCCTGCATAAATATTCTTCTCAACTACTATAATATTCCTTGAGACATTATATTCCAGAGTTGGCAAATTTATTTTATAAAATTTCATTACCATTCATTTAAAAAAAAAATAACTCGTTACCGTTACTTTTTATTTATAAACGGGAAGGTCCCGTCAGCACACATCGGCCAGGAGGTGCCTAATAATTTTTCACTGCTTTATCAATGAGAATATTTTATTTTAAATTGACCAATTAAGATATGTGTTATCGGATCCTTCTCTTAAATATTAACGAGCCATTACTATTTTCGTTACTTTTTCTTGATATTAATAGAATATCATATACAAATTTTTACAGTAAATATAAATAAATAATGTAAAAATTTCACCTTTTAATAAAGGAATAAGATTCAAAACTAGATGAATGTATGTTACAAAACTGTTTTTGTCATTATTCTATAATACATTTATTTCTATATATTTATTACTATATATTTCTATTAAAACATAACTAGAAAAAAATATAAACTATTAATCAGAAAAATTGTTCAAATATTATAGGCTTTATATTTTTATCGTGCTTATTATTTTACGAATTTTCAAGAGCATTTTTATTTTTTAAATAAAAATGTTTAATAAATTATAGAATTTTTTTACGTAATAATTTTTTCAGTTATTCTGCATATAAAAAGTAAGGAAGTGAAATTATAAAAAAATCAACAGTTGACGAAATATTTTATACTCTATTCTAACATATTTTAAAAAACACACACACGCGCTAAATAAAATTTAAAATATCTCACACTGTCATATACTATTAATTTTTTTATTTTAATTTTATTTTAATACTTTTATATGTAGAATAATTAAAGAAAAAATATTATGTAAAAAAATTCATATAATTCCATTTAAAATACGCATTATAAATAAGCATAAAAAAATATGCTACTTATGACAACATTAATTAATTTGAAACAATTTCTCTGCTTAATGTATTATTATATTATTGAAAATAAAAATATTTTAAACATTCGAATTAAAAGAAATATTTTATACATTCAATTTATAATACAGAATAAACATTAAAATCCAATTTGGCTCATTGACTTATTTCTATTTGTTTTTTTATTTTTAATATCTTTCATCAATAAAATACAATGATAGTACAGTAAAGATCAATCAAAATTTTTATGCTTCTTATAACTAAAAAGGTTTTTTTTAATTAAAATATGTACAATGGTTTATTTCATTTTTGTCATTAAAATCAAGTCAATTACAATAATAGACTTTTCCTATAAATAAAAATTTGTCCTATGCAATGATTATATTGTACACAAGGTGTTGAAATTCTGGTCTCGCAGTAAAAAAAAATATGGTAAGTAATTAATATTTTCGGAATTGATTTATATGCTAGAAATAAAGGGTAATGGTAAAAATAACTATTCAAATCATTATTAATTCCTAAAAAATATAACTTCATTACTCATAAGAAAATGTAATATCATTACTCATTATTTTAAAAGTAAATTGGAACGGTAATGAAGTTATAATACATTACATACCAACCCTGATTAGTTCTTTCCATATCAATACTTACCGCCTCTCTGAATGTACTTTATATAGCGTACATATTTGTATATAAGACAACCTGGCAATAACACAGTGGCATATCCCAATAAATTCAAACATAATCGAATAATCCAATTATATGTAGATATTTTGAGAATATCCTCTCCATTGTTCATGACCAATTTGATGATTTCACTGGTTCCAAATATGACACTGACTGAAAATAGTAGCAACAAGCTACCAAATGTATTCTTTTTTAATTATGTACTGATAAAAATTACGTGTTTATTATAAAAACATTTAATGTATAAGAAAAACATTGGCAACTATGTTTTATAAATGTCAGTTATTTAATCCACTAATTAAATTTAAGCCAACTTCTAAACTAAAAACTTATTTCTAATCTAATTTCTTGACAACAATTCTTACAAAATACATATTTGTAAAGATACTCAAAATATATTTATATCTCTAAATCTAATTTACTATTCATACTACATTTTGTCTTAGCCATGAATAGATTAAAAATTAAGATGACAAAGTTAATCGACCGATCAAGTAATCGGCATTGGTGAAACCGGCTCTATGCATTAAGCTAGTTTGTCGCTGTCGCATCAGCTGTAAAAACAGAACTAATACCACTGTTGCATTTATGCTTTTGATAAAGTTGAAAATGAGATGTACCATATCACGATGTCACTCCCAAAGTTCCCCATACTCCTCGCGAGTGAGAAACTTCGGTGATGGTATCAATTATCCCATAACCTTCGTCACAGACGTCCCCACTTATGAGCCTAGCTCACAAGTTGCGAGCTTAAAAAAGCCTCCAACTGCCGTACATTGTTATATACTACGAACAATTGCCATTAGAACTGTAATTAACCTTATCTTTGCTCTACTCCATCTTTTCTATGCCACGAGTAGGCCCATAAGATTTGATAAGGTTATAGAGTACGCACTTAATGCCTATTTCCACTAATACAGATTAAAGGACATGACCATTGACCATAGAAATATTGGAGACAGAGAGAAATCTGAGAGAGACCATGCTGGTTTTTTTCCTGTTACTGTCGAAATCGCCAGTATACCAGTTTTTAGTTTGAGAATTACATAACTACATACACTATCGATAAAACCGTATCGACAAAAGTAGATATGGTTCGTGTCTATACTAAATCTTCAAAACAAATCACAAAGAAAAGGGATTGTTTATTAAAAATAAAATTTTATATTTTTTTTTATCAAAATCTATTAAGTTAGTAGCAAATTGAAATATAGCGTTCGTAGATTTTGGTGATTACAATGACATAATTTTATTTGAAATATAATTCAAAACGCGAGATAATATAAAAGAAATTATAAATGCCTTCATACAATCTCCAAATGCGGTATCGTTTAAAATTTACGAATGACCTGTAAATAATAAAACAATCGTATTAGTTAAAAATTATTTTTTATTTAAATTTTATATTATTGTCAAATGATAATCAGTTAGCAAATACTAGATAAATCATAGCACTCATAGATCTTGGTGGATGCACAAACTATCATCCTCTTTATACAATGATATAGCATTACATAATAAACAAAAATTATGACAAATGAACATTATTCGCAATCTTTGCCGATTCATTACAATTTCCAAGGATTTAGCAAATCTAAACGGAAAATTCCGTGTTTGTTATTAAATAAAATTATTATATGTTTTATTAAAATTTTTAGTAAGTCGGTAGCAAATTGAAATAACGCAGCATTCATAGACCTTGGTGATTACAATGACATAATTTTATTTAAAATATAATTCAAAACGCGAGATAATATAAAAAAAAATTATAAATACCTTTATACAATTTCCAAATGCTGTATGGTTTAAAATTGGCGAATGACCTGTAAATAATAAAACAATCGTATTAGTTAAATATTATTTTTTATTTGAATTTTATATTATTGTAAATGATAATCAGTTAGCAAATACTAGATAAATCATAGCACTCATAGATCTTGGTGGATGCACAAACTAGCATCCTCTTTATATAATGATATAGCATTACATAATAAACAAAAATTATGACAAATGAACATTATTCGCAATCTTTGCCGATTCATTACAATTTCCAAGGATTTAGCAAATCTAAACGGAAAATTCCGTGTTTGTTATTATTAAATAAAATTATTATATGTTTTATTAAAATTTTTAGTAAATCGGTAGCAAATTGAAATAGCGCAGCATTCATAGACCTTGGTGATTACAATGACATAATTTTATTTAAAATATAATTCAAAACGCGAGATAATATAAAAAAAAATTATAAATACCTTTATACAATTTCCAAATGCTGTATCGTTTAAAATTGGCGAATGACCTGTAAATAATAAAACAATCGTATTAGTTAAATATTATTTTTTATTTGAATTTTATATTATTGTAAATGATAATCAGTTAGCAAATACTAGATAAATCATAGCACTCATAGATCTTGGTGGATGCACAAACTAGCATCCTCTTTATATAATGATATAGCATTACATAATAAACAAAAATTATGACAAATGAACATTATTCGCAATCTTTGCCGATTCATTACAATTTCCAAGGATTTAGCAAATCTAATAAACGGAAAATTCCGTGTTTATTATTAAATAAAATTATTATATGTTTTATTAAAATTTTTAGTAAATCGGTAGCAAATTGAAATAGCGCAGCATTCATAGACCTTGGTGATTACAATGACATAATTTTATTTAAAATATAATTCAAAACGCGAGATAATATAAAAAAAAATTATAAATACCTTTATACAATTTCCAAATGCTGTATCGTTTAAAATTGGCGAATGACCTGTAAATAATAAAACAATCGTATTAGTTAAATATTATTTTTTATTTGAATTTTATATTATTGTAAATGATAATCAGTTAGCAAATACTAGATAAATCATAGCACTCATAGATCTTGGTGGATGCACAAACTATCATCCTCTTTATATAATGATATAGCATTACATAATAAACAAAAATTATGACAAATGAACATTATTCGCAATCTTCGCCGATTCATTACAATTTCCAAGGATTTAGCAAACCTAATAAATGGAAAATTCCGTGTTTGTTATTAAATAAAATTATTACTATATTTTTGAGACTTCCACGGGTGCTTTCTATATAACTGTTGTGTTTCGCGGGTTTTCTCCATGTCTAGATTCATTCTTGGAATGCCAACGTTTCGTGAGCCTTGCAGTCCACTTCATCAGGGCGAGGAGCAGCCTGATCAGTATCACGAAACGTTGGCATTCCAAGAATGGATCTAGACACGTAGAAAACCCGCGAAACACACAACAGTTATTTAAAATTATTATTATTATTTTTATTAAAATTTATTAAGTCAGTAGCAAATTAAAATATCACAGCATTCATAGATTTTAGTGATTACAATGGCATAATTTTATTTAAAATGTAATTCAAAACGTAAGGTAATATAAAAAAATTATAAATACCTTTATACATTCTCCAAATGCTATATCGTTTAGAATTCGCGAACAATCTATAAATAATAAAACAATTGTATTAATTAAACACCATTTTTTATTTTAATTTTATACTATTATAAATGATAATCAGTTAGCAAATACTACGTATAAATCATAGCACTCATAGATCTTGGTGATTATATAATTATCATCCTCTTTATACAATGATATAGCCAACTAATGGAAATACTCGTTATTTATAACGAAGTTACAGTTACAACAGTTACTTTTTTGGTAACTTTACTGGTAATTGTGCCACTTTTTTTTGGTGACTATAACAATAACATAAGTTAATTTTTTTAGTGATGATAACGATTTTTACAAGTACTTTTATCGTTACTTTGCACATGATTGAACACGGTTTGATTGGAGCCACTCATAGCGCATGAGACTAGAAAGTTCCTAGACCCGTCCGCTGTGATTGATGGTTGTCGATTTTAACGAAAAGTTACTTTCTTAAATAACGGTAACTATAACGAGTAACTGTAACTTGATACTTTAAAAAGTAACTTTCCATTCCCCGCTATTAGCTAATATTGACTACGTTCAATTTGGACACTCATGTACTTTAAACAACTTATAATCAACATTTCGTTAGACGTAAAACAAGGATACAAGAGCTTAAAACTCCAAACCAAACGCATCAATTGTACCTCCAAAATGTTTTTAAAACGTGAAGTATATAAATACCTTCGTGGAATATGAATATGTTCCGCTTGAAACTAGCAACCTAATAATGAAAATAATTTGTATTAGTTAAGAATTTTTAAATCTAAAATTTCAGAGTAATGTAAAGGATAATCAGTTAGCAAATATACAAATCATGGCACTCATTAGATTTGGTGGATATTTATCATTATTTAAATATAAAAATAAAAAGTTATCAACACCGACATACCAATTTGTTAACGAACGAACGATATTTCTTAAACAAAAGTCAAAAATAAAACTTCAAAAACATAAATACAAACTAAAAAGTGTCTTTCATCAGATAACATAACAATTTTTATAATACTGTTTGCAATTTTGTAGTAATTAACTTTTTCATAAAATAAGCAAAAATGAGCGTTTTACAAAATGGAACTAAAAATTGACACAGTAAGTAGTAATGCCATATATTCTCATTCTTTTTCTTTCTCAGAAATTATCTGTACAAAATATCTACAAGTGAATGTAATATATAAGATTTTCTAGAATCTTTTTATTTTGAAAACGGTTTCTATTGATTGATATGCATATCTTGAACTGTTCTGCCGGACGCAAACATGTAATGTGAATATTACTTTTTGATAGTTTTTTTTAAATACACGATTGCGTTCAACTTCAATAGGACTACATATTGATACTATATTAGGCTACACTATTGACACTATATTTAAAAATATATTATAAAAAAAATAAGAAAAAACAAATAAAATTGATTTAAAAATCTATAAACATGTAAAACGATGTGATATTATTAATAATATAATCATTATATTTAAACTACGCAATTTACAAAAAAGTGAAAATTTTATTTTCGCATTTGTAGAATTCATTTTTAATTGATTTTGTGTAGAAATAAGCTACAAATATATAAATTATTACTTTCAAAAATCATGTTTTCATCAGTATTAATAAAGTTAATAGTTCATTTCTGAGAAATAAAGAAGCTCTTTAGGAAACCTATGTCAGTATCGGTGAATCTTCTGTTATTACAAAATGAAAAAAAGATATGGTAAATAAAAATTCATACAATTCATTGTCGATTTTCCAGAGAATTGCAAACCTGACAATCAAAAAAATTCTTGTTATTGAGCAATATATTTTATTAAATTTTAAGTCAAAAGTAACGAATTGAAAATCATGGCATTCATATCAATATCAAAGTTGGCATGTGTGAATGCATGCACGCGAGAGAAATATTATATAATAAATAAGAAATTAAATAAATATAATTAATTTAAAAAATAAAAACAAATTTAATAAATAAAATTTACCTAATTAAAAATTGGATTTCGCAGATCAATCACAGAAGTACGCGCCGATTTTCCTTTCAATCTAAAAATAAAATTCCATAATATAAGACCTAAACATCGCAATCTAAAAAAAGCTTTAATTTATATGATATAAAAGACTTACCTAAAAAGATGTTTACAACTAATATAATTAAAAGCTTATTTCAAAATATTTTTATTTTGTTGAAATGTGTATTATTTTATTATAAAAATATGACATATCTGCAAAATAATGGTGCACAGCAAAGTTTTTTAAATCAAGTGTAAATAGTACGTCAAAAAATCTTACTAAGCTAGAGCACAATTACTTCACAGAATACGTCGTCCATAATAGATATTTTAATTTACAATGTATATTTAATAAAATATACAAATTAATCGGTCTTTTTAGTAGTTCGTGTTTTCTTAGTGGGAAGAGGTTTCTGTGATCGCAGTACGGCACTGGCCCGTCGCAGTGCAGCCTAAAAAACATTTTTAATGGGAGCATTAATACAATATTAATGGCAAATGACATACAATTAAAATCAAATTTGTTCTATGTAAAAACAAACATAATAAGAAAGGAACTTTAATTAGTAAATATTTTATTAAAAAAAATTTAATTAATGAAACAATTATTATCAGATCATAATATTAAACTGATCAATTATAGCTATTCTTCTGAAGAATAGAATGACTGTAATTGGTCTGTTTTATAACTACTGATGTTATTAAATCTGATTAAGAGTGCCATACAAAACATAATTATCTTTTAACTGTCAATAATACAAGGTAGTATAAAAGTAAGTACTCAATTCACCAGAAACCATTACCTAAGTTAAGTTACAAGTAATAAGGAATCAATCAATTACAGTTAAGTACAAAAAGAAAAATATACTGTGATTGGTTAATTTCTTCTAGCATAAGAGTTAGAGCAATAGCACAAAAAACTTAAGCACAGTAAATGAATTGACCAATTACTATAAGTCCAATCCAACATGTTGATTCTTTATTGCTTATGTCTTACTGCAAATATCTAACAAACTTAAATTTTTTGTGTACCATGGTCTTTAAAGTTTACTTAATAGCTTATTGTAGAAAGTTTATTAAAGTTTTTATTTGAAGTACATTTGAAGTGAAAGCAGAGAATTAATAAACTTAATATAATGATTCTATAATTTGCATACCTTGGTGAGGTCTACGCGATATTTGTTCTTTTTAAGTAGAGTTTTCAACTTGTGTAGAGAACGACGAGCTCCTGCCTTCATTGTGCTCTTTACATTAGCTTTGGCAGGCTTGTTGACTGCCTTGGCCTTTTTATAGACAACTGTGAAACCCTTTTTGTCGGGAGTATCAATAACCCCGACGCTTTTACGGTGAATCAAACCAGAGTAGCGATAACTACTCAGATTTGTCAAGTTGTTAGCCTCCTAAAGAATTATTAATGTAATAGCAAGAAATATTGTTGAAGTTATTAATGTTTTAGAAGATACTGTAGACTTAACGAACCGTAGAAAACGGTTTGTTGATGTTGCGTTTCTTCAGAAGAAAAGCATTATTGTCGCGAATTATCATCCAATTCAAGTGAGACGACATCTTGACTTCCTATGTAACAATCAGTATGCACATTTTTTCACTATTATCCTATACACACATATATCATATACATACACATATATATATATATATATATCTTTGTATTTTATATTTTTGATGATAAATATAATTTAAACAAAATAAAGTTTTATTTCATTAAATTATTATTTACTATTTAAACTGAAATTTTTTTACAGGTTATGTATCTAACCAACGTAAAAAGATCATTTTTTACATAACTATCGTACTGCGGAGACATTTGACGATTTAATACACATTATAACCCTAAAATACATGATCTAATACAACGGATTATTAAAGAGAATCTGAAAATAAAGTCAAAATTATACGTACCACGTGCAGCACCGACAAGAGATAACAAGAAAAGATTACAAAAAGATCGAAAAAACTTTCTTAGTCCAAGCTCATCGACAACACCGATGAGATGATCAATACTAGAGTTAGAATCCTATTTATTAGAGAAGCGCGACCGCTTTATGTCAGTATCGCAAAAATACTAAAAAAAGTACTAGAAAAAGTACTAAAAATGGCACCCATTTGGGGTGCCAAAACGGACTATGAAATCTACCAATCATCCATTATAAAGCCACTATTAATAAATAGAAGCAACCAATCAACGTTATTCTAAATTATTCTGAATAGCGCTAATTGGTCGTTTCAATGACGCATTCTCTATTCCGCAGCCCTTTTCCGCAACGTGTGATTTCACTCTTGCTAATTATATTATATACCAATAATACTAATAGCAATTAGCGTATTCGATTTAGGGTACAGTCAACGCGATGCTGCAAACGCTTTGAAGTGTTTAATTGATCAGTTTATAAAATAATTTCTTTTAATTGGTCCATCAAATGCTTCGAGCATTTGTAGCGAGACTTTGATCACAGCCTTAGGGTGTAGTCGAGTTGCCCTATGAATACTTCGAAGCATTTTTTAATTGGTCAATTAGTAAAATTCTTTCTTCCGATTGGTTAATCAAATGTTTCGAAGCATTCGTAGTGGCAATTCGACTACACTTTGGCTCCTACATATTGGACGCAGAAACACTTGCCGCGCGGCAAAAGGAGACGCGATACCCAATGAACACATTAAGAGCTATAAGCTATAAGCTTATTGGCTACCATATCACATTTTGCTGCGCGGTAAGCGTTTCCGTGTCCAGTGTGCAGAAGCCATTAGTGACTCGATCCGATTCCGAGTCAATTTGTCCTGTTTAGCTGCAAAAAAAGAGTTAAATTGTGTAAGAAATGCAGCTAAAACGAACAGACCATTGATTCGGAGTCAGGTCGAATCGAATACGCTACAAGAGTTTATTGGACTACAGACAATTAGATCGAAAATGGCGGTCGAAATAGCCAATAATCGCTTTCAGCAAACTCAACTGTTGCGGAACAGATTCGTGAGCGCTCGCTGCTATTGGTGTATTCTTCTAGATCATCCAAAAGTAGCGAGCGCTCACTGATCTGCTCCGCAAACAGTTGATTCAAAGTCCCTAAAGCCAATTTCATCAACGCCACTTAGCTTAATCGGCCGTTGACTGATCAATCGCGTTTGCTGTTTAGTAGAATCAACTAATTGCGATTGACAGTTAATCACGATTAAGCTTGATCAACGTTGGTGAAACTGACTAATAATACTCTTGAAAAGTATCGCAAACGAAAAACTAGAAAAATACTATAGTATATGTGACACATACTATAGTTTTTCTTAAATTTTTCGTATACACTTTTCAAAAATAGAGGCCTTGCTGAACGATCAACAGAAAAGATGTCGACATTTCGGCTCAGATAAAAGGATTGCGCTACTTCGGTATATATCTAGAATTTTAAAATTAAATTAAAATTTTAGACGCTACCCATAAAATGTTTTATTTAACATCGACAAAAATAAAATTGCTAATAAAATACAAATAAGTATAAACATTATTATATTATGTTAATACTTCGTTATTAAACGGTAATTCAGAAAAAGCACTCGCTATATCAGTTTCCTCATATTCCAATTTCTCTCGTTCTTCCTTAGAGCGGACTGTTTGAAAATCCTGCGGAATAAAAATCTTTGTCTCGGACAAATATTTCTTGTCAGTCTCAAAAAAACAATGCAACTTGGACCACCGTATCGCTACGTCTTTGTACACGCACTTTCTGAACACCAAGCAGTGAATGTGACGCAGTTTCTCATACTTTATTCTCATGAATCCTATTTTGCTCAACGTGTACCTCCAAGATTTCATCAATTTCGCATTTGCACCAACGTGTTTCGAGTCTGGACTCACAATAATCAGGATGCCACCACTCTTTAATACATCATATGCATTTCTGCAGCAGATATATCTCTGTTTTGGACATGGGAGATATTCCAACAATAGAGAAAATACAACAGAGTCAAAGAAATTCGTGGGTAATTGACAAATCTCCTGCATGTCCCGTGAGAGAATTTTCTCCTTTCCGATCACAATGTTCAAAAAATCGCATCGATAGACTCCTATTGTAGGAATTAGATCTATCGCAGTTACATCAAACGCATTGTCAATACTTATAGGATTGTAACAACTTCCTACATCTAAAAGCGATATTCTCTGTTCAAAAAAATTTTGTAAACCGTTTTTCACTTGGCTTGGATCTTTCTCGCACGTTGCACTTTCATCGTACGATTTTGCTGAAAAAAAAGTCATTTTAGCGTTTATCTCTTGTTCTTTCTTATCATATTTCTCTTTACCACCATTGTAAAAGTATTCTTTGCATTGTGTTTTTATCCATTCTATTCTACAGAACGTTCCGTTTTTCAAATCTGAATTACTATCCACCCAGCACTTAGTGGCCAATTTGTGCATGGATATAGCATATCTCTGAAATAATATTTTATAAATAAAACCAAATTATGCAATTAAATATATTCTAATTTGTTTACTCCCTCTGAATTGACAAAATTTAACTTTATAAACAATGAAAATTTAAAGTAACCTGTAAAACATCATTTCGCGCCAAATGGCGTTTCCATGCCATTTCGGCACCATATTGATGATATTCGGCGCGCAATAGAGCATGAGTTTCCTTCACGATGTCAGCTAGATGTTTATGCTCCTCCGTCGTCATTTGATTAACCAGAATACTTTCTTCTTTTTTCCAGATATTTTGAATGATGAAAATACAATATCTAGCCAGTATTGTGATTCTGTAAAGGTCGTAGCTTCACATTTTTACATAAAGAAAATATCAGAGTTGATGATTACGATTGACAATTGCCCGGTTCTATTTCAGCCAATTACAATGGACTCGCTACATCGTGATTGGCTGCGTTCAGCAGAAAGTTTATTTTGCAACTATTGGAAGTTTTCTTCGCGCTGATTGGGTTATGCTTTTAGATCAAGAAGAACGGTCCTATCTCAGACAATCATAAAGCCGGTTCTACATTAATTGTAAGCCAATTAATTGTAAATTTGTGCCCCAGCCAATCTGAAACTTGCATTTTGAAATCAACGCTTTATATTGGCTGTCGCACAAACTTGCGATCGGCTTGTAACTAATGTAGAACCGGCTTAAAACGGTTGCAAACTGTTGTGTTCTGCTGAATGTAACCATTGGAATATGTTGAAGTATGCAATGCGAACAAACTTGAACTGACTTGAAAGTGCCGAGTGCAAAAAGTGCAAACAATGCGAACAGATCTCTTGTATCGATATGACAGGTTTCGTAACCTCAACTAGCAAACTTCTACAATCAATATTTCAATTTGCAAGACAGAACGACGCTTTTTTCCGTCAAATTCGTTCGTTTCGCGTCGAATAAATATAGTTTCATTGATTTTCGAGCCGTCGTCGCTAAACTGAATAATTACCTTAAATGTGGAATTAATACATCTCTTTTCTCATTTACTTGATGTTTAATATTTAAAAAATGTTGCACGAAATTTTATTGTCACTTTGGGGATGTTCAACCAACGTATCGCAGATAATAGAAACAGATGTGAGTACATATCTTAATCAATGAAGAGTATTATACATTTAAGCCTCTCTCCTGTTCAGTGTGTTCACTCACCACTACTATTTCAAATTATGACGTCAGATGCGACAGATTCGCAATAAAAATTTTTGCAAAATATAATAATATGAAAATATGTATAAATGAAACAATATTTGGAATTGATAGAACTGTCTTGTAAAATATAAAAACTGTGATATAAACAACAATTTTTTGTTTCATTAATAAAACTTATATCTTAAAATGAATTATACATACATTACGCAAAAAAAATTGAAGGATCACTTATACTCATATTCGTAGTCAGGCCTTATATTTAAGGCTTCCTTAAATTTATCTTTAGATACTCTACGAATTATTTTATTGACTGCTGAGCATTTAAAGATAAATTTAAGGAAGCTTTAAGTACAAGATCTGACTATGAATACGGGCATTAGTCTGTCCTTCAAAAATATTACAGGTTTCAAGAAAAATTTTGTTAAAAATTATTATAACGAGATTTTTAAAAAAAGCATTTTAAAGCTTCAAGTCTCTATTTTCAATATTAGTAATTGATATTTCGATCTAATTGAGTTTTTATAAATTTATAAGGACATAAATGAACATTCGTAAAATCTAAAAATTTTATACAAACTTTATAAAGTTCCATGGCCTGTCCTAAAAAACTACAAACAAATTTTGTTTACAGCGTTCGAAAGAGCGAATCTTTATCTTTAATTTTTTTTTGTGTATAATCAAAAACAAAATGAACTGTGTTTACAGTTATGACAAACTATCAAAAATTATATAATAATATATAGAAATATTAAATTTTTCCTAGAAAGAAGATAGTTTTCGATAAACTACTATATCTCTTAATAAGTCTATTCTATCGGTAGGAAACGTCATTTTATTTAAAAAAATTTCTATTCAAATATAATTTGCATTTTATTATATGTTTTCTTGCTTCTGATAGTTTTAATGTTACAATCTAGTGGCAATTGTAACAGTGAGTGAACAGATGCCTTAAATATTATCTTTATGTGCTTCTCATCAATCTTTCTTCTAGTTCATAGATCTTGACAAGTATTTACATCCTGGAGAACAGGCGCTACTTAATAAAATATTAGATTTTGTAAAGAAGTGTAACATCATACGAAATTTTATATACAGCAAAAATACAAAAGGTTTGATGAGAAATTTGATGAAATATATTTTATGCAATTGTCTTATGTTCAAAATTTAACCATTTTGTATTTTATAGAATCTGTAACTCCTGGTCTTTATATACATGCTCTTTTCGATGGAATGGATCAAGCACTAGAGCCATTTCGTAAAGAAATAATTGAATTGGAGAATACAGTCTTAAACGACAATCATACTCCGCTGTCATTAATTCTATGTAGTGTTGAAAAATACACTTGTCTATTTTCCGTATTACATTCTATCATTCGTGAGGTCATTATACATTTCTTCAAAAAAGATATTTTACATTAATTGGTCTCAGTATAATTCAATTTGTTTTTCAGATCAATGTATATGTTTTCTCTATTACAATTGTGTTATAATGTTTGCTATGTCATATGTCCAGAATATTTTTTTCATTTGGGATGTTTTTAACTCTAGGGAGTTATATGATACATTTACATCTAGACTTTAGAGAAATTTCCTTTTTTTTGTAACTTTATATTATCTTGCTTGTTTTAACAAATAATAAATATATATTGTATATGATTTTAAATTTATACGTAATCATGTATAGAATAATCAAAGTGACACAAAGCATTTTTATGATTAAATGTATATTGAATCTAACAACTATTATTATGAAATATTATAATTTATATGCTGATATAAAAAAATGTTATTAACTAACTTTTTTCGTTTTAGATTCGTACACAGAAATTCCATGGTTGTAAATTGTTGCAATGCTTACATCAGCGTATGCATACCGGCATACCCGAGATCAACGTCACTCTAGAATTGTAAGAGATTTATAATGAAATTTGACACTATTTGCCTTATAATATTTATCTATTCGCTTTTAGAATGGTCCATTCTGTTCATATTGTTTTTTACAAGCATTTAACAAGCTGGCTCTTATATGGGCATCTAGAAGATCCTCACAGGGAATTTTTTATACAAAAAATACCGGATTGCGAGAAAGCTTTGATGCATGAGGATAGGAAGAATAACATTGATGCACGTGAATCAATACATGATAAAAAGATTGATGTTGATATGTGGGACTACAATGTACAGATGGACATGCTTCCATCTTACATCAAGCCATCGTTGGCAAATAAAATCTTGACCATCGGTCAGACAGTCATTATGTTCGGAAACGATCCCAGACAGAAAAAAGGTAAAAAAATTGTAATTTTTAATTTTTAATCCTAAAAAGGAAAGTATCTTGTTATAATAATTATTATTATTATAAACAAATAAATGCAGCCATATACAATTATTATGAAGAACTAAATGTCTTTAGATTTCAGCATGATACCCAAAACAGAAAATTCTGTATGGGGCGACAAAGAGTATAAGTACTTTAGGAAACTTCAGAATCTCCAGGCAAAGTCAGTTTTCAACATTGTTGAGTTCGATCGCACGATCAATGAATTGAAACAGTGCGTAACCGAACTTTTGTGGCATGTTGCCGTTGAAGAGGCGCAACTGATGCAACAACTCAGGCTGGTAAAAGAGTTCTTCCTGATGGGACGCGGTGATCTTTTCTTAGAATTAATCAAGCTCACAACGCACATTCTGAATAAGGCGCCAACAAGTCATACATCCAGAGACATTAATCTTGCGTTTCAAATGGCACTGAGAAAGATACATCTAAACGATGAAAGTGCTATCGACAGCTTTAATTTCGTGGTGCCTGCACTACCTTCTGAGAACGAGGACGCCAACACGGATGACACTGATCTCTTTGATAATGAAAAGCAAGATCCTAATGGTGCATATTTGCGTTGCAAGATTTTTCTAAAATATTCAAAGATAAGACGAACGAATTTTTTTTATTTTAGAGAAACGCGGATGGGGCATGATCACATTGAAATACAAAGTTGTCTGGCCGCTGCATCTGTTGTTTAATCCGGTAGCGTTAAACGATTATAATACATTGTTTCGCTTCCTGTTGAGAGTTAAAAAGACTCAGATAGAGTTGTGGAATCTCTGGAGTGAACACATGCATCACAAAAACTTGTAAATATATTTATATTTATTATAAGATAAATAATATTTTTGCTATCCAAAATTATTATAACAAAATGTATATTCGCAGTGACATCGGCGTGATCCAATTAAGAAATAATTTGATTTTTATCGTCGATAACTTGCAGTATTATTTACAAGTGGATGTGGTGGAAAGTCAATATGCTATAATGGAAGCGAATATGAAAAACACACGAAATTTTGAAGATATACAAAAGGCACATTCGATATTTCTGGCTAACGTTATGTCGCAAACTTTTTTGCTAGGCAGCGGAACAGGAAAAAAAAATCCCGTAAATTTCATTAGAATTATTTATAAAATTCAAAAACATTTTTTTATGCAAAATGTTGCAGGTTTGACGAATCATCTTTCGTACATCATCTCTTTGATTGATTTTGAACTCTATTATCCTGGTATTCATGAATATTTTTAACAGGTGAACAAGCTGATACACCTTTTACTACGACTGTGCGACGATTTCATCTTACAAGCATCCATGTGGGAAGTTGGTAATTTGCTCTTAACGGAAAAAGAAGAACTCAAAACATTATGCGAAACACTCGATAGCGTAATGGATTGGTTGACAAAAACATTGAATAGAGTACGTGCGCAACCTAGTGGCGAACACTTGGCTCGATTACTATTGAGATTAGATTTCAACAGATGGTTCAGTAAAAAGATTTGAAGGGATAAAAAGGATAAAATCATATAGTGAATTACATGTATATCGCTGTGTACTGCTAAAATAGAACACAATATTAAGTTTTTCTTTTTCATAAAATTGTATAATTACAATACAATAATATTCAATTAATAATATATAACAACAAGCAAAATAACACTATTATTATTATTACTTTCCGTTATAGTTATTTATGTAAAACAATTTAAAAAATGAGTTTTAACTAATTTAAAAGGATATTCTACTCTGTTATTTTTTTTGCAAAAATCTTTTGTCATATATTTCAACTATTTCAAGTCTATATTTCTTTAAATTTACTTTTTCTATATCATGCAACTTGTACAATCAGTACAGTAATTATTGATATATTGGTCATTTAAAAAGTATCCGCGGTTTTTTCATTCAAAAATTGAACAAAAAACCGCGGGTACTTTTTAAATGACCTAATATATATATATATATATAATTTTCATATGACTTTGTTATATTTTTTTTTATAAATCACTTGAATATTCGTAAAGTAATCGTTTTAAGAAAGTCATTATCATTGGAGCAGAGAGAAACCTGAAAGACTATGCCGGCCTTTTTCCTGTTACCGTTGAAATCGCTCGTACACTACTGCCTGTAAGTACATTCATTTTCTGACACTGTCTATAAAATCGTATTGTCGAAAGTGAACGTGCTGCATCCACAGGATAAAAGTGCAGACTATCCATATGGAAGGATAGTCGTCACGCTTCTATTCTGTGGATATTCAACAGGTGCATATATATATATATCTTAAATATATACATAGTAGAATTTTATTGAGTTTATAACAAAAATAACAAATTACTATGCATAAATAAACGATCTATGTAATACATGGACAATACCTAAAGATTCATGTGTATATACATATATAGGGTCAAATTCCATCATTTACAATCATTAGAAACAAGGAATGTTTGAAGAAATATTTGGACATGATTATCAAATTGTGCATAACAAACTAAATTACATATAATGATGTTGAATGGAGTAAATTGATGTATCGCTATTTTGTAATATATTTACCAGATTTTCAAGTGGTTTTAGGTGGCACAGATGTTTTTACAAGCACACTTATGGCTATACAATTCTATCATCATAATATCAGCAATGACTCATATAGTCAGATGCATTGTAACGTAGCCATTCATTTCAATCGCGATTGATAACACCTCAATATAGAAAATTACCTAAATCTTTTTCCGTGTCACTTTCATAAATAATACCATGTCTGAAATACATAAAAATATTAATACAAAATGATTATTAAATGATAATTCAACTATTAATATTTTTATAACCTACTGGCAACAGTATAATACATTGTCTCTAAAAAACATTTATATAATTAACATATGAAATACTCACTAAAAAATACAATCAGAACGAAAGCTATCATAAGCCATACCCAGCATCTCCATTTTGAGTTCGTGTGCTCTTCTAACTTCAGGGATTCCTTTTTTAAATTTATAGAATTTACATCAGTCAATTTGTCAGACATTTCCAGCATACCGATATCCTTTTTTATGATAGCACTAGCCGCTAATGCATGTTCTTTCATAGTGCTGGTCATGGAGAGCATATTCTCAGCGATCTTCTCTTGAATATTACGATTATACTTCAAAATAGCATCCAGATCTTCATCTTTGATATTAGAGCTCGATAATCTCTGTCGTACACCATCCTTATTTGCTTCTGTACCATATAATGAGATTTAATGTCGAGAATTATATGTAAAAATCCATCTTAGTTTTATAATTAACACATTCTATACTGCATTCTATACCAATGATGTATGGTAGACTTTCTGTTCAGGTTGAGTTATGTTCAGATTCTCATCTGACAAGTGTCATCTATATATCATTTCTATCCTTGTTATTTACTGAATGTTAAAGGATAAAATAACATTTAAGTGGCACTCAGGTAGGAATCTGATTGTACCCTTGTTTGATATTTTCATTATAAACGGAAAGAACAGTTATAAAATAATTTTTTTTATATAATAGATATGTAATTGTGATATATGTATATTGGTATATTAAGCCTTCTTTTTTATAATAATTTTTGTAATTTTTTTTTAACCATTATGAAATACATGTTATTTAACCCTCCGCCAGGGTGTAACATATCCCAGCAAGATAAATTTCTATAACTTTTTAAAAAGTACCGCGCGCATGTTGCCGGTTTCATGCAACCGAAAAGTTACCAATACTAAATTATAGTATATTTATAATAAAATACAGCATGGGGCATGAGATATTCACATATAATCCATGTTGATTTTCCACCTGGTTCACGGAGGGTTAACAAATATAACAAATATAACAAACATAACAAATAAAAACATGCCATGGGTCATCGGTGAGCTACATAGCGTAGTCAAGTTACTTAAAATTGGCCTAGCATGAGGTGTATATAAGTTACCTCTGTTGCTATGAAATAATTCCGCCCGTAATTCCCGATTGTATTTAGCGACAGTCTTCTGATGTATTTGCGTTGTAATATTTGTACTGGCGGAATTGTTAGTGGATACTGAATTTTTCGATAACAATTGTGCAGCAACCACTCTCTCCACTGGATTTGACAATTTCATTGCGTTTATGACTCCTTTTAGAAAATTTATCCGCTTAATGTAGCCCATCATGGTATCCTTGGATGGTTTACTATAAATTCAATTTTTTAATGCTACACAAACATCTTTAATATTGTGAATATAATAATAATTAGACATAATTTTAAAAATGTACAGGTTGTCTTAGATTTTACACAAGTGCAGTTAACAGTAAAATCCCCAAGTTATTTTAAAATGAAAATCTTGAGGCTAACAGTTTTAAAATAAGAAATATTTAAAGTTTATCATTGAAATTATCTTATTCTTAAAAAATGTCACTTGCCTTCTTACGAAGGTCAGTCCAATTATAGAAATTCAAATGTATAGACATAGCACGGTGAAAGTGTGAATTATAATTTATATGTGATATCTTTGACAGTTCGATCAGAATCATAAATCAATTAAAAGGGAAGAAGTTTGATGTGTATCATTTTTTTCAATAGTGATACTTGAGATTTATTCTGTTATTACCAAAATATTCAACGTTTACTTAATAACTTGTGTACGAATATAATCAAATTAAAAAGCAGTTACAAGAACAATCTGCAGAAAATTACAGTATCAAGAATAAGACTGATATTTAGGAACATCTGAATGATGTATCACATCTGAATGTGTGAATTTTGCACAATTTCAATGATCAACTTTAAACATTTCTTGTTTAAAAATTATTGTAACTTCGACATTTTTCGTTTCGAAATAATCTGTAGACTTATTTTATAACTCTTAATATCAATGTTATTATCACTCAATAACTCGTTTAATACATATTAACAACTGTCGTTAAGTTACATCTACAGAAGAGTTTGCTATTAATTATTATCAAGTTTGAGGACATTCTGCATATTTAATGTGACCAGATATTTTTGAATCTAAAGTAGGAATGTTATTAAGCAGGAAGGGGGAGAAAAAATATATAGGTGTAAAGATAAATATATTAATAACAACTTATTTTAAAAAAATAATGCAATTATTTGTAATTATGATTTAAAATTATCTGCTTTAACAAGATTAATAAATCCTTAAGAAATATCTATATAAAAAAATTCTCTCAACTGAAATAATAATTAATTCTTGTTATTAATATTGCTTTTAAAAAATAAACTCAAAGTTGAATTTTTTCATTGTCCACATTTTATTTATTTCAGAAAAAAATTCATTCAACTGCTGAAATACTTTTTGGAAGCGATTTATATTGTATTTCATATTTGAAAAGATTTATAAAATATTTTTGAATAAAATATATTTGCTACTTTTTGCTAAAATCGAGATACTTAATATATTTAATGAGGAACAAACATTCCAAAAGCAGACTGTCCTGTTGAAATCATTTGAATCATCTGGTCACATTATGTATATATTATATTCTAATACGTAAGTATTAATAATAAATAATATATATTGTATTATATTTTACAACTAAAATTATATTACTTTGGTGAAGTCTGCAGTTTGTTCATCATGTCATCTAGAGAAAGTATATACTGAAACAAAGAATTTACATGAACAAAACTTATATAATCAGTAAATATTCATAGTGCAATATAAATACTATGTATGTAGCAAATTTTATGTGTGTGCTATTATAGATTATACATAAATTCCCATATTTTCTATAAATAATTTTTCTAAAAAAAAAATCAATTATATATATATATAAATAACTCAACATATATATATAAGCATATACATTGATTCATAAAAACTATAATAAATACTACAATTATTTAATGAAATTATCTCGATGTTACTTTTTACTTTAAGCAATTGTATGAAGTTATACTCATTATAAAACTTTAACTGTAGCGTATATTAAATAAAAACATGATAGAAACGTAGAAATAAGAACTAGCTCGCGCACTTTTTCGAGCTTCCAGTCTTGATGTGGATCATCCTTCGCTATTAATTCGCAGCGTGTTAGAAGTCGCTTGACGTTGGTTTCCAGCCTGGTCATTTGAATCATTTGGCATATATTTGATTTGATCAAAGGAATAAGGAAAGCTTCGTGTTCTACAATACTCCGTTCAACATATGTCATGTACAACTCGCTGACAGAACAAATCTCTAAATTAAGAATATAAGATTTGTTTGCGTTGCTTGAAATCTCCACAATTTTAATTTCTTATTAAATTGTGGGTTACATGAGGTTAGTTCTGCTGCACTTTCGGATTCAGAAACAAAAAGAGAAGTACGGATGTATTGTCAGTCAATATAAGATGTATGGAGGTACTACACTATACACGGTTCGACCTAGTTTGACCGATTACCGATAATTAGTACTCCAGATCACCATTGAGGGAGTTAGTTTCGTCATTGAGACTGGATCGACTGGGCGTCGGACGAGCAGCTGGAGCAGGGCGAGGCTATTGCTTAAAGGAGCAAAAAGAAAGAGAAAACGTCGATCAGTAACGATCAGTAACGCTCAACAGCATCAGCGTAGCGTGGCACAGCGCAATAGTAATAAAAAGAATATCAGTTGTATTATCATCAGTCATCATGGGCAAACGGAATAGCGAGGATTTGGATCAGGATGTACAGGAGCGGATGCTTAAGGAGGACAGCACCGCGAAGATCGCGACTGAGAAGGATGAGAAGACCACCGAGGTGAGAATCTCCTTCGTGTCGATCGTCTCGCTTCTATGGTTTCGATTTCTGAGATTCTAATCTGGTAATTATTTAGAATATCTCCATCTGCTTCAATTTTTATGAAATTTGGTCCGACGCGTTTTTGTAAGAAATGAAAGAACCTGACAGAAAAAAAGTCGCTCTGCCTCTTGAACCAAGATATTAATCATTAAAGTTGACTTCACGTTAGGAAATCTATCTTGGTCATTAAAAAGACCCTTTTCTATTCTTGCTGGGTTCGCTTTGGCGCTTACAATATTTTAAGTTTCATCCTTGTTTATTAAATATTAAACAAGGACAATTGATTGCTCACAAGCGCTATAAACGTCTAAGCGAACGTAGTCTATGTGTGAAAAGATGCACTCGTGTGGAATCATCGGTGAGTTTTCAATTTGGCACGCAAAGCGAGATTTTTAAAAAATTGACTTTGATTTTGCGGAGGCAGCGGTGCGGGAATCCTTCGCATATATATTCTTATATTAATGACTGCGTTCAGCAGAATTTTCTAGAACTGTTGTAAGTTTTCTTCGCGCTGATTGGATTATACTTTTAATTTAGAAGAATGATTCTATTTCGACAGACAATCATAAAACGATTGCACAAAGACTCCTGCCTCCCGAAGTTGTAAAAGATGATGCAATGTCCGCGAAAATGGCGAAGCTCGTACAGGTATGAGCGTTTGCGTTTATGTCGAAACACCGCACAGACGCATGTCAGGATGAACGGACGGATTGTTCAAAACTGCAGGACAGCTATATGTTTATCAAGGCATCGCTCTAAGTCGGCAACGCTTTAAAAAATATACAAAATAAAAGCACCCGAGCCAAGATGCGTCCGCCAAGGACGATCTTGTGATTCTTTAGAACTCTTCTTATCTTACATATATGTACATACATATATACTTTAGGATGCCTCCATTTCCTCTTTTCCTCCTCTCTCCTCCCCGTACTGGCAAGAGATACGAAATTTTCCGCAATCGTCGTAAAATACATGTATGTGTGAAGGTTTTTCGTCCCACTTCTTCCGTAAAACCAAAGGCAATTTTTTAAAATTAAATCTTGCTTTGCGTGTCAAATTGAAAACCCACGAATAATTCCACACGAGAGTACAACTTTTCACGAATGACAAGAACAGAGAAAGATCTTTTTTCATGGCTGTAACAGTTTTCTTAACTTAAACAGTTATCAATTTTAACGATTGATATCAGTTTATGGAGCGACATCACGACACTTTTTTCTGCTAGATTCTTTCGTTTCAAAAACGCGTCAAATGAGCCTAATCAAAATTGAAGTGGCGGGGATGTTCTGAATAATTACCCCTCCCTTCCTTTCCCTCTCTCATTTCGCGTATATGTATAATATGCGTGTAATAAGCAACTGATCGTAGCAAACTCATCCTTCAGTACTCGTGTCATTTATTGGGCCATCTCTACTTATCTTCTGTACTTGTTCCATATTTCACTATTGATAATCTAAAAACTAAGCATCGCATAAAATGGCAAAGAAAATATTGACCTTTGTCAGGAATATAGTATTTCAATATCAAACATCCTATTATGCAGTAAGATTGGAAACAAGACCGTTTAAATAACATTACGAAGCGCCTCTATTGGTCTAAATGTTAAGATGTTGAACTATATAAATGAATTAATTTCAGAAATGATAATTGCATGCTGATATGATTGTCGGACTTTCAACGCAATCAATCTGAAATATTAATAATCCCCCCAAATTTCCCAAATTAATCTTAAAAAACTGTATCAAACATTCTATTATGGTTGCGTTCTGTTATTCACTGTGAATCAAGGCGTTCAAACTTTATCTGGAAAAATTGGGATAAATTTTGCGCCTCCTGCACTTGACGCAGACAAGACGCTCCAAGTTAGTCTATTCCGTTAATCAATTCAGAGATTTTTATAGAGCTGTAATGGCTAGATAATTTGATCCAACATCCCCTTAAGAAAATTCTCTACTCCCTCTGCGTACTTTTAAAATTAACCCGGATCTTCATATGGACAATAGCGCTTTGAAACGCTGATTGGTGAAAAATGGGTGATGGGAGGGGGGAGGGGGGTAAACTTTATCCTCACATGTGACTTTTCACCAGTCAGAGTCCGATGTCAAAGCGTTGTTGTTTGTATGAGGATCTGGGTTTATTCTTCATATCTTTTTCCCATAAGTTTTTAAAAAAATTGTTTCATGTTTTAAATAATTGTTATTACATTTAAAGGTCTTAATCTTTTGAGACCATTCAGCGTACCAATTGATTATGGGAAAATACATATAGTTAAAAATACTATGAAATGTAATTTGTAATAATTCTGATTTGTAATGATTTTTATTAATGCTGAAGATGAAGGCTAGAATTGTAAGGTATTGGGTACTTTCCAGTAAGGACACAGTCAAATACTGTATAACACAGTGAGTCTTTCATCCTTGTTTAAAGTAGGCAAACAACAAGGATGTAATAATTCACTATGTTACACTGTGTCTGACAATACTTTACAATTCTAGCCTTCAGCGCACTAATAATAACTGGAAAACACCATTTATATGTAAATGTAAAGCGCTAATATAGATGCACAATGTAAAATGAGGAGCATCACGCGCACGACCGAAGACGGCCAAATCATTGATAGTGTGCTCCAATAAGGGTCGGTTGTTTCATCTTCAGATAAATTATGCTGTAATTTACCTATTAGATAAAAGAGTGTAAAAGAGTAAGAGCATAAGAGAGTAAGAGAATAAAACAGCTGAAGTTTATCGAAAAATCGAATAACCCAGCTTAAGTCCTATGCGGAATATTCGAGAGTACTCGGAACACAAATGATACGACAATTTAGAAGCATAGAAATTCCGTTACCGAACGCGCCAACCAATAAATACGTTTTGTGTGAATACGTGTTTGTGATATTCGCAAGACCTAATTCGATAAGTTATTATAGTTTTCTTCAAGAGTAATAATTTTTAGAAATTTCAAACAACGCGAAATATCACGCAAACAATCTAAATATTTATTATTGTATATATTTTTGTTTGTTATATTTATACTTAAAATTTTAAGAATCAGCTCTTTAATATTTTAAAAATCAATTACGTTAGCCTGATATATTGATAATTATATCATAAATTTTCTTTTAATATATTTATAATTATATCATAATTTTTTTTTCTCTTTTGAGTTAGTTCATAATATACATACGCTTCTTTGATAGGTGAAATTTATCTCGGAGAATGGCGACGCCAAAATCGATATTGAGATCGTGAAGACAGTGTTCTCTGGAATGGGAAAAGAAGAATTGATGAAATTTGCAAACGATCCGTTCTGGGTCAGATTGAGATGGGCCTTGTTCATTTTCTTTTGGTTGATATGGGCAGCTATGTTAGCTGGTGCCATAGCCATCATTGTAATGGCGCCAAAGTGTTCTGCTCCCGAACCGAAAAAACTGTGGGAGGAGAGCGCAATTGTTGAGCTAGATGTCTCAGATGTTTTTAACAATGACTTGACAGAATTGGAACATACACTGAACGATTTGAAAAACCAACATATTAGAGCTATTTCTCTCTCATCTCTGGTGAAGGAAAGCGCAAAGGGTATATATACACTCAAAAGTCACATTTTTATCTTCCTAAAATATATTAATTGTAATCTTAATTATATTAATATTTTTATTTTTTCATGGTAGGAGAGGTCATAGATTTTAAAGCCATCAAACCAGAATTAGGAAACATCAGCGATTTGGGAAATCTTATTAAGATAGCAAAGGAAAAAGATCAACAAATCTTCTTGGAGTTAGATCCTAACCATTCCTCCGTTGATCATCCGTGGTTTAAACAATCTGTAAAAAGGCAGGATCCATTCACGTCCTATTATGTCTGGGCTGATGGAATAACTAGCTCTAACAGCGGAAAAGAAAGACGCCCTCCGAATAATTGGGTTAGTTAAGCTTCTCTTTGACAACGTAATTCTCTGACATAGAAAGAGAATAACGCATATTAACTTAAAATATGCTTTTACAGTTAAGTATATATGGTGAATCCGCATGGGAATGGAATGAACAAAGGGGCCAATATTATCTTCATCAATTTAATAAATCGCAACCTGACTTGAATTATAACAATCCAGCAGTGGTGGCAGAATTTGGAGTAGGTTTTTTCGCGTTCTATTTTAATCGATCAATTTACCATGCCTTGATTTATATCTTATGTCTTATTTATTTTGAAGGATATCTTTACTCATTGGCTTAAATTAGGCATTAGTGGTTTTCGTTTGGCAAACACGCAATATTTAACGGAAGATCCGGATCTGCATGACGAATTCAGAAGTATTCTTCCTGTTGAACCGAACAATTACCAATCCCTGGTACACATTTATACACGCGATCGTTCAGAAAACGCTGCAATATTGTCAAAATGGCAAGAGATCGTTCGTAATGAAACCGCTGGCAAAGGGTATGCTTGTTCTTAATTTTGTAATTAGACATATCATCAATATTTTACTAACGTGATGTTGTATTTATAGATTATTTGCGTTGCAAGATGATATCCGTGCAGATATTTTGCAAGTTTATAACGATAAGACAACGATTGATCTACCGCAGAGTTCACATTTTCTCACTACTGCCAATGCGAGCATAAACGCGACGGATCTGCGTAAGAGCATATTACAATGGCTTGCGGTTACATCATGGCCTGCGTGGAACGTAAGTTAAAAATAACAAGATAAATTTTATCACATAATTTTAAAGATATTTGTAATCTTTATTGTATAATTTCAAGTTGGATTGAATATACGTATATGTGTGTGCGTGTGCGCGCGCGCGCGTGAGAGAGAGAGAGAATGTAAAATTTACTTCGAATTATTGAGGCAACACATGTCAATCGCAGGTGAATGGCAAACAGCTTTCCTTGAGGCAACGCATGCCTAAAGAAGTCGCCGATAGTATCGTGTTAATGACCATGTTATTACCGGGTACACCAATTCTTCGAATGGATGATGTCATGTCCGCGAAGGATGCTTTTGCAACTTTGTCAAGTGCCCGAAGTGGTCTAACGTTCCTCCACGGACATATGACGCTCAGAATAGTAAACGGGACAGTCTTCGTATATACGAGGTAAATAATTTTTCTTTAAATTTAACAATTTATTTAAAAATTAATATATGTGTGCGGTAATCATGTTTAAGAATTTACATACATTTTAATCAAATCGAAATACAAATGAATGAAAGTTAAATATTATATTCGCAAACCATTTTTAGAAGCATTATGAGCAACAGTATATATATTATTAACTATCGACTGGAACCTTGAAGACTCTAATTGTTTCAATGTTGTTTTTTAATTTTTTTTAAATTTTATTTATACGTACGAAAGAGTAGAGTTATACATTTTATACTCAAAAAGAACAAAAGAAATAGGTTTTAATTGAATAATCAAATTTGTCTTCATGTAACATACATAATACAATTGACTTATATTGAGTTACTCTTATTAAACTCAGACACAGTGAAAGAAATAAAGAACAAGAAATAACAGATTGAAATCTGAGAAATCCGGTGTATTCCAGTTATCTAGTTTCCAGTAGGTTGAAATCTGTTATTTCTTATTTATTATTTCTTATTCCATTCATTGTGTTTGAATTTTTAAACATCTTGATCCGTATTCTCACTGTGCTTTTAGCGACATTTTTGTTTAATTTGTGTCTTATATTGAGTAGTACAACTATACGATTGTACAACTTCATAACAGACGGATAAAACTTCAGCATTTTTTATATTGAATAGACTTAAAAATGCGAGCTAACAAAAGTGCTTTGCTCACATAATAAATATATTATAATAGACTAATTAAAGACTTTCTTTGTTCCACGCTTCCTTATATGCGATACAGAAGTTGGTGAGTTCACACAATATTAACATATCGCAATTACACTTTGCTATAAAAACTTGACTGTAAGAATATAATAAAACTAATCAATGGCTATACACTACCGACAAAATGTTTAAGACTATCCACACAACAGGCAAAAGTTAAAGGTGTGTATATATACGAGGTGTGATATATACATCTCATATATATTATACATTTTGTCGGTAGCGTATAGCCATTGATTATATATATATATATATATATATATATATATATATATATATATATATATTTATTTATTTATTTATTTATTTATTATAGTCCATTTTTTCGACTTTCAAATTTTTTCCGCGGCACCCTTTAGAATGATTCCAATCCATAAAAAAGTAATTTCTGTCACATTTCAGCTTGATCGGACAATGGGAACTCGTACAGACAGCTCGTTAAACATTTGAGTTCCCGTATATTACACTATCAGCATTGATTTTTAAGATGTATTTTCCATAAAAATCGACCTAAAGGACTTTCTTTTTTTTTTTAAACATGTGTGCCTTGCTTTTCTGCATCATTTGAAACCTTACACATCTCATTTAAATAATTAGGTGAATTGTTGTCATTTAAACAATTAAGTGAAACACGATGTAAATTAGATCATAGATCGGTATAATCCGTTCATAATCGATTCTTATATTTAATACCGTCTTATATACTTAAGATGTTACAAATCAATCGGAAGGCCGTATTAGCATCTTAGACGTTACTTAAGACAGTTTTTAAATAAGAACGGACTATGAATACCGATCAGTCTTAAATTTTTGGTCAGCAGTATACATGATTTTATATAATTTATATTTTATATTATATATATTCTTCGATATTTTCCTATACTTGATCAAAATACGAAAGTATAATAAATATGTAAATTAAATTTATAGGCTAAAAAGCGGCAATCCTGGATATCTCGTAGCGTATCAGACTGGGGAAGAACAAGCCATTATAGATTTATCCGGAATACCGCGGATATCGGAGGAAGTCAGCGTAGTTGCGCATAGTCCCAACTACATTCAAAATACGAAAGTTATGAAGTAAGAATCTTAAAAATTTGTAAAAATCTATTTTATTATTTTATCTGTTCAATAAGTAATTCATTGTAATACCGGAACTTATTCGCTTTTGTAGGATGAAACTGCCGTCGGATGCTATACCCATATCGCCAAAAAGCACATTGGTTTTAACATTTGTACCGAAAGAAGAATCATAATCAATCCAATTTAATTAAATCAATCCAAAAGATAATTTAAATTATGAAAGCAATCAGCTATATATGATTGTGTTTTGCTTCAATATACGAGATAGAAATAAAATTGTATGTCAAAAAGATTATATAAAATTAAACTGTATTTAAATTTAAAAAACAATAAAAACTCGAGATCCTAAAAATGTGAAAAAACCTCGTTTAAAATGGGTTATGAGCTAATAGTATTAAATTATACATCATTTTATTAGTCTTGTGTCACCAGAAAAATAAGTTCAGGTTCTGGAAGCTGAAAGAAAGTATAACCTGTTCAATACTACTGTTATTTACTATTAATTGCCTTCATCATTAGAACCGTCTAAAAGTGACATAAAAAATGTATTCAACGTACTCTTAAATTTTATTCTTGCATTTGAGATTATATTATTTCAAATTTGCCAATTAGCGACATGGGTAATTGATATACTTGTATAATAGTTAATTAGTATGAAGTATTTTTTCGTATCAATTGACTAATATCATGATTTCTAAATACTAAGGATACTATTATTTCATTCGTGCGTTTTTGTCGTATAACAAATGTGTCAGGAAAGATCCTTGGATTTCTTTATTTTATAGTCAATCAAAGGCTTGAAAAATTTGGTCATACGATAAAAAAGCATAGATGAAATAGCGGCCTAAGTATCACATAAGGCGCGTTCAGGGAGACATTATTTGTCATTCTATCCTAGTTTTATATCTAATAAACGATGAAGATAATCCGACCAGAAATAGCGCTAAATAGAGTTTCCCTGAACGCACCAATAGTAACATATGATATTCACCCTCTACTAAAGTTGTCACCTTCCGTTTGTGAAACTTAAATTATATTATTATTTCTCTCAATGTCCTGTACAAATACATATATATATAGAGATTGAATGTATTTAATGTCATAATCTAGGTCATAATCCAGAGTAAAATGGGCGAAATTATTTCTTGTATAAAAGCTTCATTCGTTCGTATATTGAAACAAATTATAACATGAAAAAAATGTTTTACTTCAGTTATGTATACTCGTGTGCATTATATTGCAAAAGAAATGTATCTCGATGTATAATACGTACATGTAATGAAATATATATGTGTGTAGCAAACATCAAATACAAAAATTGCTAACTTCTTTTAGGGGCTCTATACTATACCCTGGTAAAAAAAAGATAGAGAACGATAGAAAAGAATCCCATCGTTTTAAATATGGAATCTGGTTCACGAATTTATTGATTTGAATCAAATCTCATAGGAATCTTGTATAAATTTTGATAAAATATAATAGGATTCATATCTGATCCAATCGTGATGCTCGCGAGATCAACGATAAAAAATGATATAAATTTATAGAAAACTCTACAAATTCATAGAAATTCAATCATTCTCTTCAACTTTTTTTTACTATGGCATTTACATTTTCGAAATTTCACGAACTATTGAAAGAGAATCTTTATTAAAAGAATCCCATAATGCTTTTACGTGTATGTCCGCAAAATTTCATTTTTATCACATAATAAATACACAGCCTAATCATGTTAATTTTAAACATGCGGGAGATAGTACATATAAATTATACATTGTTTTGCTTGGGCGACTTATTCAATATGCAGTTTGTGTGGATCAGTGAATTTCGCCGTTATAATATAAAACAGAGCAGGTAATACAACTAGGAGCAACATTGTGGGATGAATAGCGATTTCCCGAAGAGTTGCAACTGCTATCACGCCATATCCATGCAGCAACCAATGGCCCAAAATGACAATCACGTTCTTTATATCCGAGATGGAACTTAACAACAATGACTTTACCGTTTGATTCAGTTTAAATGCGAAATGTGCTGCATTTGAAAGCACTGACAGGATAATAAGAATGTAAGGGAAGGAGTAATCTGCAAAAAAATATATAATTAGCAATTGGCACATGGTTTCACAGCACTATAAAGTGTACATATAGAACATACATATTAGACCTCCTCCCACAGCATGGAGCAGTGCAAGGATTGGATAGAAGTACAACGCTGCATAAATAGAAAACTTTCCTTGTTTTGGTAAAAATTTCTTAGCTATTAGTGGCCTTATTAACAGCATGAGAACTATTCCTAAAGCGTAGAAGACAAAAACCATAGTGTATCTGTAAAATCATAAAGTAATATATATTAGAGATTGTGTGTGTATGTGTGTATATGTATGTGTTGGAAGATATTTTGTCAATATCAAAATAATAGTTCTGAGGAAAATAATAGTTTTTATTTAACTTTGGAAAATTATAATGTATTCTGTGATGAGCTAATAAATTTTCATTAGTATTATAATCTAATATTAATTAAGCTGATACTTTTATTATTTTATTAGAAAATAAAAGTATCAATAAAGATTTTATCTATTGTTTTGTTTGTCCTACTAATCTTCATTATATCACAAAAATACTTTACAGTTTAGAGATTTAACAAAAACTTTGTATTTTCATATAGGTAAATTAATTTGATATATAGGTAACTGTACTAACAATGGATAAATTGCCTCTTGTGTGCAGTGTAAAGTTGATTCGTAATTAGGATTCGGATTATGCAGTAGTGTGTACCAGTCCGATAATTTTTTTGCCTTGCATGACTTAATGCTGAACGATCCAATGGGATCTGTTAGCTGAAGGACTATGAGGGACGCCAGGACTACTTCGAATAATGCAGAGAGATGAAGGGCGATCACCTCTTTGGGTATATTACGACGCATTGCAACCATGTCAATGCAAAACCAGTGCAGCACCAAAGCTAATAGGACCATGAAGCCCAGATACAGCCAATCGTAGAAAATTGGCGCGTCCTCACAGGGCTCGCATGCCGATGAGGCGTTAGCGCGGAAGCCACGCGGACAAGCTCCACAATTGCTCCAATTTCCATCCGGCAGCAATTCCCTGCCACAGTATAATCCGGGACACCGTGTAAGGACGTTCATGATATCGCTTTCCTTGAGACAGCTTAAAAATAAGGAAGATTAATTAAATATACAGTTCAGCTCTCCATATCTCAAAAATAAATGAAATTAGTCTTGTTCGGCATGTTTTTGCATATAACGAAAGAATCTGACAGAAAAAAGCATTGTTCTGTCTTGCGAACAGAGATATTAGTCGTCAAAGTTGGCTATTCAGGTTAGGAAAACTGTCACAGCCATGCAACACTGTGGTGACACTGGTAACAGCAAGCGCTTGTTTTAACTTCAAAGATGCGTTGATTTTGGTAATTATTTAGACTACCCTCCCGCACCTCAAAAATCAATGAAACTGGACTTATTCGACGCGTTTTTGCACGAAACAAAAGAAACAGGCAAAAATATGCATCGCTTTGCTCCGTGGCCCGAGATATTAATCGTTAAAGTTTTTATTTTAAATTCCCTCGAGGGAAATTAGGCTTCAACCCTAACCTTTGAGCTATATGACGCAAAGACATAACACTAAATTCAAATTCATTACACTGTTAGTTCACTATGTATTACTTAGTTCGTAATCGATCTATAACGATCATTTTCAAACTATAATTAGTTAATTAGCTCTTTCCTCTTTTTTTTCCATAATCAACAATCTTCGATTAAACTCGTAAACAAGTTCCTTTTTCTTATTTTACTATTAATTTACTAATAATTCTAAATATATGGTCATCTAAAAAGTATCCGCGGTTTTTTGTCACTAGATGTGTGTTGATGGTCATATGTCTAGTGACAAAGTACCGCGGATATTTTTTAGATGACTCAAAACATAGCATTAGCCCAATTCTTTTTGACTGAAACTTTTGAATCTAAATAATTCATCTTTCTTCTTCTTCTTTCCTCCTAAAGAGAAAAGAAAAAAAGATGAAATAGTGCAAAAGTCCAACTAAAAAGAACAGTCTTATTTTCTCTTGGCTGCACTAAAGTCCTATGAGAGAAACGCGACTAGTGTTAAGTGTTCTGATTGGTCATTGCAATCACGTGACTTAGCGCCAATCACAAACTGATTTTAGTGTATTAGAAATGGCTGCTTAATGGATGATTGGTGGATATCATAGTCCGTCTTGCAAACGATGTCAGTAAGAATTGGATGCGTTCAGCGGACTCAACAGTTAAATGAGCGCACGCTATTATTGGTGTATTCTTTTAGATCATTCAATGCCCTTCTAATGCCCTTAGTCAAACCTTGTACTTAAGGCTTTCTTAAATTTATTTTTAGATGCTCAGCAGCCAATGAAATAATTCGTACAGTATCTAAAAATAAATTAGGAATCCTTAAATATAAGGCCTGATTATGAATACGATCTAAAAGAATACATCGATAGCAACGAGTGTTCACTCAACTGTTGAATCCCCTAAACGCAGCCATTTTAAATACTCTTTTTAGTATTTTTTAGTACTTTTGCAATACCGACTTCACTTGATACTGCAAATGTTTCGAGCATTTTTTGATTCAATCAAAATTCTTTTTTCTGATTGATCAGTCAAATGTTTCCAAAGCGCCAAATGAACCGCACACATAATAATAGATATAAGTCGGTCACTTCTCTGATATATGATGGAAATATACAAGGTAAACCATTGCGCATAATGATGATAGCAATACTGGAAATAACCAATCAAATGTTCCCTAATGCAGTTCCCTACGTATAGTAGCGCTGATATACTGGAACAGCCAATCAAAATTCACGCTGCTACTGCGCAACTACGGGAATGGTTCTGATAAACTCTAAGGTTCTGCGCACAATGGAGGAAATATTGTATTGAGAATAGAAATAAATATTAAGATTTCAATCTATCAGAAAGTATATATTCCAATGTAATTGCATTTGATAGGTTAAAATTTTAATATTTATTCCTGTCCCTAATATTTGTTTTATTGTGCGCAAGTCCTAACTCAGAATAATGACGTCACTATTTGCTTTGGTAAAAATTTATCACATGACAACACAGGTTCATAACCTCAATTTTAAAGTGAGTTTACGAGACTCACTAAAGCACACGGTCTTGGTGCAGATTGTAGGTAAAAACTCAGTTGAATCTTATTTGTTAGAATGCAAGAGGAACGCACATTCAACTGAATTATTACGTCAAGAGTGAAAATTATCTGAGTCTGTGTAAATGGAAAGTAACTAATGTATCAAAAATTTACAAGAGATAGAAAGTGAAAGAGTGGGAGAGGGGGGGGGGAGAGGGAGAGAGGGGGGAGGGGGGAGAGAGAGAGAGAGAGAGAGAGAGAGAGAGAGAGCAGTCATCAGTATACGGTATACGTAACGCGGCAACGTGATTCGTCAATAACGATCGAGTCCATGTGTCGCGCCAGATGAGTCCTTTGTGCGATTTTCATCTTTCAGCGCGATTGCTTGCGATGGCTGTAGGCGGCAAGAATCGATCGCAAGCGCAGCGGTCAGTTATTGGCGGCCGATACGCTATTGGTCGGTGGTCTGTGACCAATGGTGTGTCGCTACCAGTGGCATGCCGGGCGTGCGCGTGACGCTACCGCCACCTGCCGCGCTCGAGCGCTTCCGTCAATATTCGGCCGCCTTCGGCCGACAATTGCCGAGTACATGTTACTATTTTCAGGCACGCAGGGCACCTCTTGACTTGACGGATTTTCAATAAGTGAAGGTGGGCGACGGTGTACGACGTGACAGTCTCGAGATTCAAATCGTTTTTCTCCGCGTGTGATTCACCTCGCGGAACATCGCGAACGAACATTAGGGATCTCCCTCCCTCCCCCTCCCACCTCCCTGACTTAAAAGCAGCACGGTTCGCGGTGCGGTGCGGTGCGGTGCGGTGTACGGTGCGGTAGTGGCGAACAAGCGAGAGATTTGGTCAGGGCGGTGGAGTGGTGTGTTTGCGCGCGCGCGTGCGACGAGTGAGCGGAGCGGTGGCGAACTGCGAAGCGAAGCCTAGTGAAGACTTTTCCGCGAGTGAGACTTTTCCGAGTGGAGAATAGTAAAAGACACGTCAGCGTTACACGGCAGACCGCAAGTAGCCAGAGTTAGGAGTAACGATAGCAGCGACAGTGACGCAAGGCGATGTCGAGCCACGTTCCGGCGACTGTCGACGCCTGACGTAAGGTCGCGTTCGTTCCACCGGAAAATGAGAGACAGACCTCCACGTAGCAGCGAGCAGCTGATGGCGGTCGTGTCCAATGCTACTGAGAGCTGCTCCTAACATACACGTCTACTCCAAACGTCGTGCAGTTCACCGTACATCAGACGTGCGAGTAGCGAGGAGAAGGAAGTGGAGACGGAGTAGTAATAGCAGTTGGTGGCGTTGTTCGGCAGTTGCCGGTCACCGCTGTGAAAAAGGAGTCGTCGGAGGAGCGTCGACGGTCGAGAGTCTCCGGCATCTCTCCATTCTACATTCTTCATTCTCCATTCGGCGGAACGACGGATTACGCCTGTCTGCTGACTGCTCCAAGCGATTGTATATATCGTGTGCGTGTGTGCGTACGTGTGTGCGTGCGTGTGTGTGTGTGTGTGTGGGTGTGTGTATGTGTGTGTATATGTATGCATGTGTACGCGCGCGCGCACGGCTACACTTATTATCCACGGCCATACTTCCTACACGAACGTGCGCCGCCGAATCAACTGTACGCGCAACTTGTTCTATTTCATAACCGTGCTTCTTCTCTTACCCTCTACAGCCACTGGCGGTTCAGTACGACTCGACTCGGTGCGCGCGGTCGCACGTCGCGTGCGTGCGTGGGTGCGTACGTACGTGCGAGCGTGCGTGCGTACAAGCGAACGACACGCAATCTGTGACATCGTCGGAGGAGTCCTCGTCACCGAGTGATCACTAACGAAATCGTCATCATCATCAGCAGTAACAGCAGTAACAGCAGTAACAGCAGCAGCAGCAGCGGCAGCTATCTGCTACTGACCGGCGCTACTGCCGCTGCCGTCGTTGTCGATTGAATCCACCTTGCGTCGCGAGTGTATTGAATTGGTACCGAATTGAGATTGAGAAGGCAGAGAATCGCCGGTTGGACAACACTTTACAACGTCGTATCGTAGCTTCACATACTTTTCGCACGGTGTAGGTGGGAGCACCTACGTTCGCGGAAGGAAGGAAGGAAGGAAAGAAGAAGAACGGACGGACGGACGGACGGACGGCAGACAGGCAGGCACACGGGCGTGCATTCGTATGTGACAACGCCTAGCCATTTGGAGATTATCGCGCTCCCGGTGACGATAATAGCGACGATCAGGAAGCCGGCTAAAGTTCGATAGAGCAAGTACTACGTGAACGAAATTGAAGATTTCGGAAACGGCGAGATCAGCGAGCTCTCTCGATCTAATCTACCGGAGGAAACGAGTTCTCCACGTGTGCTATGCGCGACAAACGTCCTCCTTGGCAGAATATACTTCATCATCATCCTCTACCTCTGCTACTTCCTCTCATTGTTCGGTACACAGCGTGAATGGTAAGGTATGTTGAAGGAACGCGTGGACTGAGAACAGACAGGAGAGAAAGAGGAAGAATTGATGCGATCGGGTGTAAAGCGTGACGTGCATTGTGGTAACAGTGTGTGCCTTTCTTTCATTTCCTCGTGAGTTCAGAGTGTGTTATTCGTCTCACAGTCGCAGCCACGGAATGCGGCCTCTTCGGGGCGGAGGTGATCTTGGTCTTTAGTCGTGAGACCAGCCCGCTGTCTGCGGAAAGGTTCAAAACATCTAGAGGAAATAGACGCGAGCGCTCCCGTTTGAGCTTCACCAGGATAGTGCCTCTGTTAATGCCAAAATGTCGTCAGGGGCCTTCGTCGACAGGATAGATCCCTTCGCCAAGCGATCTCTCAAGAAGAAATCCAAGAAGTCGCAGGGCTCCTCCCGCTATCGCAACTCGCAGGATGTTGAGCTTCAGCAGTTGCCTTTGCTTAAAGGTTAGTCTACACTTGGAGAAAAATATCAGTCATGGGCAAGCTGTATAAGTTTACATGTTTGATGTTGAGTTAATATATATTTGGCTAAACCAGTGTATAAATTGGCTATCTTATACATAATATAACAACTGTTTCTCTTTTTAAAGAAAGAATTTATATTATTTTATTGTAAATTAATATAAAATAATACAGATATAATTTTTTTAAGTGTGTGTGTGTATGTATGTATGTATATATATATATATATAATATATAATTACTATTAGTTATTCTGAACTAAAACTGCAATATATTTTCTATGGGAAGCGAGATGAGAAAAATTTTAAAGAAACTTAAACGAAATGTCAAAAGCAAAAATTGCCATGATCTTATAAGGAATTATGTAAAATTTGTGCAAACTCATTCAGTCACTTGATGTCTTTTATTTTATGCGAATACGTCGACTCGTTTCTTTCGGTATCTTGATTCAACATTCTTTTATCTTTTAGTAATAAAACAATAAAATATGAAGGATTCTTAATCTGTAAAATCATGCTGCTGAGAAAGGCGATACAGAGAATGTTTGACAAAGTTTCCAATTTTATGTGGATTTAGTGGACTTTTTCGTGAGCGACATGGCTTAAGTAGATATATCTTTGATTAAATGTTCAGCGCCTTTCCTTTCGATTTTCTTGTAATTTTATAAATTTATGTCTTTTCATGTGTTTCAAAATATATTCTGAGAAGAAAAATTGTCGTTCAAATCTCGTTTTCTGTTATTTAATTTCAAAGTTTTTTGATGGCGGCAAGTTTGAAAATGATAATTTAATGATATTTTACAACTGCGTATGTTCATTGATGTTATGAATTAAATATAATTAAAGTGTCTTTTTAATTTAATGTTGTTATTAATGTTGATATTTATAAAATAATAATATCAGTTAAGTTATAAATTAAGTATAAAATGAGATATTTAGTAATTGAACAATTTAATAAAAAATTAACAACTTAATTATACAAAAATTACAACTTAAAAAAAATTCATGGTTTTAACACAGACTTATATAAAGACCACAGACTTATAGAAGTCTATGGTTTTTAATTAATTAAAGCAGGGAAAAATAAATATACATTAATGAGCATGCGCAGTTGTAAAATATCATTAAATTATCATTTTCCAACTTACCGACATTAACAAACTTGTTAATTTAAATAATAAGAAAACGAGACTTGAGCGATAATTTTCCTTCTCGAAATATATTTCTGCGCATGAAATTACACAAATTTACAAAATTATAGAAAAATCAAAAGGGGCGAGGTGCTATACTGAACATTTACTTATCTTTGGAATAATTGGCAGTAATTTTATCATCAGGGTCCATATACGTTGGTACACATCTATACCGATAGTTGTCGGTGTCGATAACTAATAATAGTCAATGGCAAGGACGATCCTAGGAAAAAAGTGCGATTCTTATTGGCTGTTGCTATTTAACGATACCGACAACTGTCGATAGACGTGTACAGAATATACGCGGATCCTGACTTATGGTCCTTAGAGCTATAGGCGGTATTCATAGTTGAATCTTATATTCAAGATCGTTTATTTAAGATCTTATATTTTTAAGATCTTAAGGGAATCCCAAGAGAAATCCTAAAACTATCTGTATTACCGACTAAAAATCATAATTTTTGTATAATAATTATTTTTTTCCTCTTTTACAGATTCAAAAATCCTTTTCCAGAATTAAAATATATTCATTAATACATGTCTGTGAGGTGGAGTTTATGTCGAGATCGACAAAAAATTTTAAAATTGAAATCTTAAGAAAAATTTTAGAAAAGGATTTTCGAATCTGTAAAAAATGAAAAAAGTTATACAAATTGTTATACAAAAATTACGATTTAGTCAGCAATATAGACGGCTTTAGGATTCCTTTAAATACAGTCTAATTAAGATGTCATGAACCAATCAGAGGACTGTATTAGCATCAGACATTATTTAAGACAGTCGTAAAATATAAGAACCGACTATGAATATTATTACACACAAAATATGACATAAACTGCACAACCATAGCATAAGGTCGCTGGACTAATATCTGATATATCACAAACTTGCAATCTCATAAACATATGCGTAAAGAAAATTATCTAATTGCATTTCTGCGCTGAGGATTTTCACACTCCAACTCTTAAGGGATTTCCCTTTTGGAGCAAACAGTCATATTCATTCCTAAGTTGTTAAAAATTGCAAAATTACGCTATCTAACTATGCAAAATATATCTTCGATTTATGCGCTACTATTTCCTGTATGTATACTATTGTATACTATTACATTGTATACATTTTGTACTATTAATGATAATTTTGTACTGTATGCTATTTTGAAAAAAAATCGTGGCGGTGCTAGCTTAATTAATAAGCTGGCAGGATTAATTCAAAATAAAAGAAAAAAAGAAAAATAATATCAGAAATCAATAGGATTGAATTTGTACTACTAAAAACAATTCTATAATATATTATGTGTCATTTCCAAGAAAACAGTGGCGCTGCTAATTTAATATTTAAGCTGGCAGGATTATAAAAAAAAAAGAACACAAGGGCAAAAATTAACACAATTGAGTTTGTATTAATTTGTGCTATTGAAAGTAAGTAAGTTAATATTTTATATGTTTTCTTCTTAAAATGATTTTATCATAGTAAAATGACTTTATTATACTTACAATCTATGAGGCATTCTATGTGTCAAACCGGGGATCTTTAAAACATCATTTTATTTTTTTTTTAAATTTGCTAACATATATTTTACAGATAAAAATATGAGGCGTGTTTCGCGAAAAAAATTTGAGATTTTTTTTCTGAAGTTATTCACGTTTGTAAGTTACAGAAATTCATAAAAAACGCTGTTTATGCAAACGTTATGATTTTTTTCTAAATGATATACGGCACAAAATTATTATTAATAATACAATTCAGTATAAAATGAGTATTAAACAGAGTAAAAAACATATTTTTAACATGTTTTAAACAGTTTAAAATATGCTTAATTGATATATATATATATACATATTTTTAATATGTTTTAAACATGTTTTTTTTATAGTACTATTTGAAGCATTTTAAAAACATATTAGAAGAAATATAATGATTTATTCTTAAAAAAAAAAAAGAAAAAGAAACATTAGTCTTTGCCAATCCTAGTACTAAAAATTTCGATAGGATTTGATTCTACTGATTTCATCCTACTAGCTTTTATAGAGCTTTTGTTTTGCATAATATGAGCGAACTTTATTTATAATGTATTAGTATTGTAAAAGAATTATATAATTTCTTGCTCTTCTGATGACAGTAATAAGTCCTGCACACAGAATGCGGCAACTTTTGCCACGCAGCGGAAATTGGCGCGAGAGTTAATCAGTTTATCGCTTTTTCATAAAAACGAAAGAATGATTGGTTACTGTGTTAACTTCCGCCGCGCAGCAAGCGTTACTGTGTCCTGTCTGCAGGAGCCATAAGTCATTTAATACATTGATGGACTGACTATGTGATTTTATTTATTAATAAAGATAATAATGTTTGTTTCATGTTCTGGCAAACTACATGTTAAATCCTAAAGTAATATTGCAGTTATCATATGTTTTGCTTATTTTCTTTCATCCCAATCTTGAGCATTTGATAACATTTTCCCTAAGCAGCTTAAAATTTCTTTCTGATACAGTTTTCTCTACAATACTTCTATTAAATAATATTGTATCTATAACAAGAAAAAAAATCGAAAAAGAAATTAGCAAGTATACATTGAATGAAATGTGGTTTATAATGTGTATGTAAAGGAAAAATATTAAAAACACTTTTATTTTTCAATTGCAATTAAAAACAGCCATATTACACATGAGAAACTTGTTATCAATTCTTGTGAATTTTGTTATAATTTGGGTTGTTATAAATTTTTTAAACATATTCACTAATAATTTAATAATAATTCAATTTTTGTCTAAACAAATTCTAAGTATGCAATTTTGGAAACAATTTAAGAATATCATTTTAAATGTTAAAATGTTTTTATTGACATAATATATACAATTTGGAATACAAATAAATAAACTTAAATTTTGTTTATATGTATATTCACTTGTAGCTTATTATCATTTCTTTATCAAATTTTATAAACTCTACAAAATTGCTAATTGGCAAAGAAATGTTATGATTTTCTAAAAATGTATCACAGTTATAAACTCGAGCTTTTTATTTGTATCAAAATTCATTAATTTTGATTATTTGTCTTTTAATAAGTTCAAACCTCACTTGATAGCTACTATGTAGCTAGTATTTATAGAATTGGAAATTAATAATATATTTTATATAATGGTCAAAACTGAATGATTGCAAATTGAGATCGGATTTGATTAGTCTCATTGGATGTAGTTTCACTTTTCATTAATGTCCTGATAGACTTAGCAGTGAAAAACATTTAAAATATTACTAAAAGATGATATTTAATTTTATAAAATACGAATATTTCTTTAGAAGAATTTTTAATCGCAATCAACATTGCATTAGACTTTACTTATTTTATATTTAACAAGGTTGATAAGCAGTTATTTAATACTCCAATGGGTTCTCCATTGTTATCAATTATTATTTATCTAGTAATGCAAAACTTAGAAATCTCTGCATTAAAATTGTTATCCTTTCAATTTTCTTTTCATAAGATATGTCGACATTTTGCTTTCTGCTCTGAAAAATACGGTTCTGGATCCTTTCAATTCTTTATATGAAAAATTGCAATGGTTTACAATGGAAGTCAAAAAGAACAATAATATTTTAGATATTTGACTGATAAAAAGTGATCATTTTCGATCTGTATCACAAATCTTTTCAGGTAAATATAATACTTGAATTTTTATTTCAACAATCCTGTTACAAGAAGGGTATAATATTATTAAAACTATAAAATATAATATTATATATAAAAATAATTACTCTTTCAATATTTTATATTTGCCACAATTATACAAAGACTTAAAATGCTCTTCTACAGTAACAATAAAATTATCTATAGTATACTGACGATTCTACTTACTAGGGAAGAGATCATTCTTTACCATCCCTTATATTAACTCCGTATCCGAAAAATATATTCCGATTTCTACAAGACTTAATCACAAAATTTATTTTACGATTCTTCATAAGCTAAAAAATTTATAACAACGGGTAAAGATTTGTTAGACAATAAGTATGTCCCGTGTATGTTGTCATTTATAAGATCAATTGCTTGGATTGTGAGGCATTATACGTGAGTCAAAAAGTATGAGTCTAAAAAGCGTTTTCTGTATATAAAATGTATAAAAATTGAAAATTATTGGAATTTTCAAAATGCATATTAGTAGATCTTTAGTAGAACTATCAGGAATTATTGCTGTAAGTGCTAATATTTATCATTTTCTTGTATTGTATTTTAGAGAAAAATTGTCATGCTAGATTCGCAAAATTAGCACATATTTTCATATTTGATTTTTATATATAAAATATGCGAAATTTATTTTTATTTTTATATAGAACTATAGAATTATGAAAAGAGAGAGAAAGAGAAAAAGTGCTACTGGAACTATTATTTTTTTTATTTTTATTAATATACAATAATGTTGTGTTAATTTCATAGATCCTCTGACCAACGACTAAAATCTCTCTCTATTGAATGTTATTTATAGTGATAACATTAGTCAAAACCAAGTTGAAAATTGTTGCTCTCATTTTCATTTTTAACGTAAAAATTAAAATAAGAGAAACAACCTGCAATGATCTTGAGTTTGACAAATATTATTAAGATTAAAAGAAGTTAAATTACAATATAATACTTCGAAAAGATCTTAACGTCATTGACAAGAATAATGAATAAAAGTGAGAGTTTTTATTCAAAATATTAAAATTGAATTTGGAAGCTCCTCTATACTTACACTCAAGGTCAAATAAGTCTCGCCATTCAATACATTGTTCAAACCCTATAATACTTGTGTGAAACAAAAATTCGCTTTTTAGTAAAATATTCGATTGTATCCGAACTTTCGGCCCATCCTATATATGAATGTATATGAAATTCTATTATTACAACTATAAAAAAAAATTATTCTTAAAATAATGTTTGAAGATGATTTTGATTAAATTCCAGTTAATTTAATGAGTAATTGATTCAACTAGCAGTAGCATTTAAAGAAAAATGTCTAATTATATTATATAATATAATTTGTTGTCTTGAACCTTGTTTCTATATATTAAACAAAAAATGAATAATCTTAACAAAATGTTAACAAAAGTAGATAAATGTTAACAATAGTAGATATGAATATTACATAATAGGTTAATTTCCGATTAAGTTAATTGAAATTTGATCGAAGTCTTTAAAAATATAAATATGAAATTCATTGATCAATTTTTTTTAAGTTCATCTTTGACCAATCCGTTTCTTATCGGTGAAAATTTGACAGAAGCAAAAATATTTTGTCTATTAAGATCGTAAAGTATTTTCCATAAGAGACTTCTGTGATATGTATTAACGAGTAACGAAATCTTGCATTTTAATTTTAAACGAATCAGAGTTGAATTAAAGAGATAAAAATCTTAGATTATTCGTCGAAAAGTTTTAGTTGAAAGATGCACATCATATTATAATTTGTTTGTACAATCATTTCAGCATTCGATCATCCTATTCTCTCGTGACTTGTGTAACTTGTACGCTTCTAGTTTCTATCGGCTCAATTAAATTGTTTGCTTACAAATTTAGAAGCAAATGAAATGATAAATTTTATTGAGTTCTTGCAGCAGAGAATTAAAAATACTTCACCTAGCACTTTGCTCTCCGATTTCGTTTTGCATATATAATGAATGAATTATTTATAACGAGAAACATCCCCGGATAAGAGGATATGTTGGTTCTGTAATTTTTTTTGGTATTTTTTTTTATAATGTACACTTAGGAGGATTGTCGCGGAAGGGATTTAAAATGTATAAAATTATAAGTTATATTAAGACTATTTATTTGTTGCAGATGTTAACGCTGCAGAGCAGGAGGAATTGTTTATCAAAAAATTACGTCAATGTTGCGTGGCGTTCGATTTCATGGACCCAATGGCTGATCTCAAAGGCAAGGAAATTAAACGAAGTACGCTCAATGAATTAGTCGAATATATCACAGCAGGGCGAGGTGTCCTCACCGAGCCTATTTATCCAGAAACTATCAAGATGGTATGTATTTAATAAGAGAATTATGATAAAATATAAGAAAATTATTAGAGTTAAAAATAGAATTCTATTTTTTTGTATTGAATAATGCTTTTAATGTATGTATAAATATATCTACACGAAAAAATAATGTATTAAGGGGATGCTGGCGTGACCTCCGTCAAGTTAGCACTTCCGTCACTGAAAAGTAAAATAATATATATACTAAAATTAAGTGCTAATTTGGTGCTAATTTGGTGCTAATTTAGTGCTTTATTCCTGCTTTTAGTACTCAAGCAGTTTAGTACAAATTTGTTTAAAGGTGAGAGTGTTAAGATTCATGCCAAGTTAGCAATCCAAAATATAAATAAAAATAAAAAAATAACTATTACAAAATTAAATGCTTTTAAGAGCAACTAAAAATTTTCGTAAAACCTCCTCAGGTCCACGTATGGCTTGCTCTGCTTCCAGATCCGGTTCAGATCCAAACATGCCCTAATAGAGCCCTAGTGTGATAACTCCACGTATCGAATAGTCTTGATCAGGCTGTCGAATTAGGCACCGATCAGGTCGCCGGATTAGGTACTGATTAGGCAACAGGGCATAGATCTGATTACTCAATTACAATGATTTTACGTAATCGAATTTGATGTAATAAATGCACAATATTTCTAAATTTAGAAATATGAATATTTGAAAAAGTATATATTAAAATTATATAAAAAAATTAAATGTATATTTTTTAATGTAGAATTAGATTTAATTATGAATTATTATTCGCCAATAGACGAATATCTCGGGAATTAAGAAAAATAGAAAAACAAGTTTGAAATAAAACTCTTGGGGTTTATAATTATATTTTTATTAAGATTATTAAGAATACATTTTTCTAATTTTATAAGATTATATTCAAATTATATTTTTATTAAAATCACCTAATATAATCTTGACCTTAAATACTGTATTATAAGATTCGGTTTTTTTTAACATTATAACATTTGAATATGCACTGTTTACTTTTTCCCGAAAAAGTCCGTTGACTCTCCCAGTCTTATGCATTATTAATTATTGATTTGGATGCCTCGATAAAATTTCTCTTTTAAGTCAGCATTATTGGTTAGAAAAAATCCTGCAATTAATGAAACATTAATAAAACGATTTATTTAATAAAATAAATAAGTATAATAATTTCTTACAAAAGAGAGAGAGAGAGCCTTGCGAAGTGTCAAATTTTGACTTTGATGAAATTGTATATACATATAGATTACGTAAATAAATGAATTTAGAAAATATCAGTTGCGGCTTAAAAACGATTTTAACGGAGAAATCACTCCTCATATGTAAAGCGGTTTTCAACTAAAGAATAATAAAAAAAATTTTTTTGTCTTAGCATTGAGACACTCGTGTTTTGAGATATAATATTATCTCTCAAACATTCACAATGTTTGGTTAATATAACCAAAAATAATGTTACTTTTAAAAATATTTAGTAAGTATTAAATATACTTATTAAATAGCAAACATAAAGAAGGCTGTGCTTTTGGTTGTAGAAAATGAGCAAAGAAGTCCGCGGCTCATCAATGTGAAGTTTCTCGTCAAACATTAAGAAGATATTTAAATAAAGTTAAAAAAAAATTTAAATTATCTAATAAAGAATTTAAATTCCTGTGCTCATATTATCCTAAAGGGTAATATGAGCACTAGGCCGGTAGTAAGAATACTCGCCACTATTTCAACATTTGCATTAAAATAATTAATTTCAATACTAAAATACATAAAACATCAACAAATTTATCAAATAGTATGCACAAGATTTTTTTATTCTTATTCTCATTAATATGTTAAATATATCAAAATGTTTCCTTAAGATGCTTATAATACTCTATTCTACCCTATACCTTATCAAAGTCAAGATCATCGGAAAAGTCTCTTGTACAGAGTGTTACAAACATTTAAAGTATTATTCAAGGTATTTGACCAACGGCTAAAACGTTGTTTAGGATAACATTTGTGAGCCATTAGAAGTTGTTTCTTTTATTTTTATTCTTGCACTAAAAATTAATTTTTACGTAAAAATGAAAATAAGAGGAACTTTCAATAGTCTTGATCTCAACAAATGTTATCTGAAGCATGATTCTGAACAACATTTAAGAAATTTTATTTATTTTTTTAATCATCGATCGGACATCTTGCGTAATGCTAATGCCGGCGGTACTGTAGCCTTCAAGTATTATAACTTGAAAAGTACTTAACGAAAAAATATTCCATCATAGTGAAAAGCTGTTGAAGTATACTACTTGAAAACGCAATGAAAAATCGGGCGTTCCATTTAAAAAATTAATAGTAACTTTGCTTTTATCTTGATAACGCCATTCAAGGTCAAATCAATAGTATCATCTTATGTCCCTTTCGAAGTCACAAAACTTTTGTCTGATCATATTTTTGATTTGACGTATACTTTCAGGAATAATAGCTCGTAACACTTAAATGCCTCACTCTGTATAGTTATGACTCCGAGTGACCTCCAACAGGTTTTATTTTCGTTGCTCGTTTTTCGTTAAAAAGTTATTAATAATCAAAGTTCGTAATTATTTCTCCGTTTTGCATTGAAAGTTGGATGACTCTAAGCAGGGGAGATGTATAGAATGGACCGACTAGGCGCATACGACTTTTTACATGAAGCGAAGTCCACCCCATCTCCCCTTCTGCCTAGGCACAGACAATTTTTTATGCGGACGGATCTTGCTTCACGTGGAAAGTTGAACATCCCTAGGGAGGGAGGAGGTGGCGTGAACCTCACTTCGCATAGAAAGTCATACGCTCCTAGACAGGGGAGGAAGTGGGATGGATTTTATTTCGCGTGGAAAGTTATTACGTAAGTAGAGAAGGGTATGAGATAGTTCTGAATATTGTATCTGACAGAAATAAAAAATAAAACATTTTTTAAATCTTTTTTTGTTAATAACTTTTTAACGAACAACGAGCAACAATTAAAACTTGTTAGAGGTCATGACCTTGACAATATATGTAAAGATCATTGTCATCGAAGGAACCTCCCTTAAAGTAAATATTTATCAAATAAAATCTCAGAAATGACTAAATATTTATCATAGTAAGTTCTCAGGCTTTAAGATGCTAGTAGATCTAATTGAATTTGGAGGGATTATTATTTTTCAGATTGATTGTATTGAAAGATCGAAAGCAATCGGTTGCAGTCGAGATAAATTTATTTAAAATCTATTATATATATATATATATATATATATAGTCTATCAAGTAAGAGCGGGTCGACCTTACTCACAAATCTGGTAAGAGATATCGCTCTAAGTCTTTCGTTGATAGAGAGAACCTTTGTCTTTGATGCACTGTTAAGAAAGATTCAGTTGTCGTTGATTTTTTCAATTTTTTGTAAGAGAAATACATTAAGCGCTCTGAAACACCGCAGCAAATTCTGTACCGAGTGGAATAAGCAATCTAGCATCGTTACATTAGTCGTAGTCGCCCGACATAAATTCTATCAAAAATGTGTGAACATACATTAAGCACAACATTTTCGGAAAATGCACGTACATTTTGAAGCAATTATCTTACCAGATTATTCGTTAGATTTGGAAATTCTTATTAGTATTCCAATCGTCAATTTGGTTGAAAGCATGTCTTGGAGATGTCAAGCAATTATCGATGCCGAAGGTGACTGGACGCATTATTAACATAATGCATATTTATTCTGATACAATGCATATCTATGTATTTGAAAATTTTGTTTAATAACTTTTTTAATAAATTCACTCGACCACTTACCTGATAGACTATATGTATTAATCTAACGTCTAATTTTGACCACAAGTGGCGCTCCTTTGTATTTAGAAAATTATTTCAATTAGACTGTTATTAATTAATGCTTATTTATTATAATTATTATAATTATTAATTAATACATTATTTTTTCCGTGTAGTAATGAACGTAATAAATAAAATTTATTATTACTATTTCATGCTACTGCTGTGTAAATATAGTTTGAAATCATTTAAAAATCTTTTGTATGGTATTTGTTAAAGGTTTCTGCAAATCTATTCCGTACATTGCCACCTAGCGAAAACCCAGATTTTGATCCAGAAGAAGATGATCCAACCCTGGAGGCGAGTTGGCCTCATCTTCAGTTGGTCTATGAAGTCTTCCTTCGTTTTCTCGAATCTTCAGATTTCCAGCCTGCTATTGGCAAAAAAGTTATTGACCAAAAATTCGTGTTACAGGTAAAGTATTACAATTTTGCTTCTCAATATCTTTCTCTAACATATTACACTTTTTAACAGATAAGAATGATAGGCTAACTTATATAGATTAAAAGAAGGGAATATGGAATCTCGTTTTTTTATTAATATTACTCCAACATAAATGATATGAAGACTTTAAAATGCAAAACTCTTGAGGAATATGTTAGCTACAACATCTAATAAATAAAAGTTGCCAAAATTAAGTCCAATATGAGTATTAACAAAAAAATAAAAAGTGTGAAAATGGGGAGTCTAAAAAATGGAATGTAATATGGGATATTTATTGGTCAAATTTAATAGTAATAAATAATGCAATAAATAAATTAAGTCCAAATTCGTTTATTTATGTAAATCGATTAAAATATAGTAAAAAGTAATTTACATTTTTATTTTACAATACCATACAGAAAATAAAATATCAATGGACATGCGACGTCATTACGCATGGAAAATAAAGAATAAAATTAAATCTTGAATTATTGAATTATTACGTACAATAAATATTAGTATCTAACAAACATTATTATTCACAAGAAGAATCAAAATATTATATTTTTGAACGTTAATATTTATTTTAGTGATATAATGTTTATATATAATATAATATAAGATTTAAAATTTGATATTGTCCATGTGCAATAAGTTTTTATATTTTCTATCTGCTTCAATTGTATAATAAAGATATAAACTATTAGGTGTTGGAATTAATTCGTAGCGTTTTTAATGAAAGAATGTTATTTATTTCACATGAGCATTAAAAAATACATTAATGAAAGTACTTCCCATCACTTGTAAAACGCTACGAATTAATTCCAACACCTAATATTTAAAACTGTATATATATGGTAAAGTTTAGATGGAGAGAGTCAGCGCAGATGACTTTGGTCTTGACATATGTTGTCAAGGTCATGACCTTGAGTAATCTCCAACAGGTTTTTATCGCTCGTTGTTTATTGCAAAGTTATTAATAAAAGAAGTTCAAGAAATTGTCTTATTTCTAATATTACAGTATAGGGCATAATGACTTTCCAAGCAAGTTTCATCCCACTTTCCTTTCTGCCAAAAAGCGCACGACTTCCTATGCAAAGCTAGTTTCACCCCCGTAGAAGTGCACGACTTTCCACGCGAAGCGAGTTCCACTCCACCAATCCCTCCCCGCAGGAGGGCCGTGCGATTTTCCACTCAAAGTAAGATCTATCTGCATAAAAAGTCTTATGCTTCTTGACAGAAGGAGGGGGGGAGACTCCATTCGCATGGGAAGTCGTGTTTTCTTAGGCAGAGGAGATGGAGTGAAACTTGCCTTGCATGGAAAGTCGTACGTCTCTTGGCAAAGGAGAGGTGAAGTAAAACTCGATTCGCGTGGAAAGTCATTACGTAAACAGGAGAGGGTATGAGAATAGTTCCTAATATTATTTTTGGCAAAAATGAAATGTTATTTTTTAAACTTTTTTATTACTAACTTTTTACCGAATAATGAGCGATGGCTGAAACCTGTTGGAGGTTACTCAGAATCATGACTTTGACAATATATGTCAAGGTCAAGGTTATCAGCGTTACTCTCTCCATTTGAATATTTATTCTATATTTCAAAGTCTACATAAATGAATATAATCTTCATAAATAAATTTGCATTTTATTACTTATTGTTAATAACTTAAAATGACGGTTTATGAAAAATAAAAAACCATTGTACAAAGAATACACTTATAACCTAATCACAAATAAGCAAGGTAATATGGAATACATTCTAATCTAATAACGAATAAGTTGCTAATATGGAATCTATTCCATATTCTCAATCCTTGATGTATTTCATATTACCTGCATATCTTCATGTGACAAACAAAGTCTTCCTGTAGCAAACAAGTTAGAAATTGCAATTAATTAGTATAATATTGTTCATGCAATATTATTAAAAGCGTCTATGTATGTATAAACATTAACTTATTTAAGTGTGAGAACATTTTTTAGAAAAAGCCGGATCTCCTGACGCAACGAAAATGGATAAATGTTTATTGTATATAATAAAATGCCTTGTTGTACTGAACTCATTACTTGTTATGACACGTTTGGCAGCAATTGCAATGACTTCCAGTGGTTGCCGCTATATTGCAATGTTTTATTTAGAAAATAAGCTATTATTTCACATTAGTAGCCTCCTATTCCATATTCTCTGTTTTTATTCTACACCTCATTCACAGTGCAAATACGTATTCTGTACCATATTTTGTTTCATAGAAGAAGTATTTTGACATAAATTTTTAAAAATTCATTTCTTATGAAGATAAAAACGTACTAAAAAGCTACTTTGTAATTTCGTTTTTAAAAATATAATAAATCATACCACAGACTTATATAAATAGATTGATTCAATGTGATAGAAAGAGATGAACCTGATTCCGAGTTGTCCTTGTTTTAGTACCTATATGCGTCCTGTCTGTGAATATCCTATTGATATGGAAAATAAATTTATCCATGTAATTTATACATGTGTAAGTGAGAGAACTCAAATATGATGCTGCCCAACGCTATCTTCAAACATGAAGGTGAAGTTGGCAGTCTATTTATAGAAGTTTGTGGATAATACTGAGAATGTTAATAAATTTCATTATGTTATAGAAATATTTGAAATTGTGTTTGACATTCTATTTAGAAGTTAACAAATCGACACAGAAACATTGAGACTAAATGTTCTCAATGTTTCTGTCGATCTGTTAACTTCTAAATAGAATGTCAAACATAATTTCAAGTCCATATTTCTATACCATAAAGAACTTGTTGGCACTCAGTATTATAGTCCCATGGATCACTATTCCAAGTTATATAATCAGAGTAGGAATTGCAATAATAATTGAGCATTTCAATTGACAATGACAAGACCAGTTATTAATATGTATTTATAAGTTATGTGTTTATTGAGGATGGTTCTGTGAGAACTGAAATTTGGAACAATGATGTAATATAAATTGTAAATTAAAAAACAGTTGTTGCACTGTTAGCGTGCTTAGCTCATTGATCCTTGTATAAATATTCTAAATTTAAATTTGTATTTTATTGAGCTTTTGTAGACTGTTTAACTTTTAAAAAATTTTAATTTCGTTCTGTATAATTTTTGACAATTCTGAATACAACTAAGACTTATATTTATATCCGTTATACAAATAATATAAACTGTATATCTAAGTTGTATGCTAGCATAGCATAAGTCAGCACACTTTCAAGGTCCTCAGCTATTGGATGATCTAAAAGAATACACCAATAGCAGCGAGCGCTCACGGATCTGCTCGACAATAGTTGAGTCTGCTGAACGTGACCAATACTACACATTTGAGTTATGTTAAGCTAGCACAACTTATCTAATTTTATTTTAAAACTGGATATTTTGGCTGCATCTGAATTTATGATCATTATTAAAACCTATTTCTTATTAAATAATTTACTTTTACAAATAATGATATACTATATATTTTACTAAAAATTATTTGAACTATTAGTCCGCTATATTGGATCGCCATTGAATTGTAAAATTTTGACTTCTGATTCGTAATCAATGATCCAAAAAAATCGGGTGCAAAATTTCAAAAAATTCAGTCTCATACAAAAATTCATGACACAAAGGATTAATAATTAAATTAATAAATATACAAATATATCTGATTATAATTATCTGTTACAGTTATTGGACTTGTTTGACTCGGAAGACCCCAGAGAAAGAGATTTCCTGAAAACCGTTTTGCACCGTATTTATGGCAAGTTCCTGGGTCTTAGAGCCTTCATACGCAAACAGATTAACAACATTTTTTTGAGGTATTTATTTTAATGAGTTATTGAAAGTGGATAGAGAGAGAATTTATAGGAAGCTGTAATAGATGATAAAGTGTAATTAAAAAATGAGTGTTTTATTTAAAGATGAGACACTAGAGATATCTATTTGACAATGCGCACAGTTTGGAAACGAAATGTCTTATTATTACACTCTCACTCATTGAATGTAAAAATTACATTGTAACAATAGAAAAAACAAACTGGAATACATAGTGAGCAAATTTTGAAAACTTTTGAAAAAATCTGATTACACACTATTATTGTACTTTAAACACACTATTATTGTACGAAAGTTCGCATTCGAAAACCGAATTTATCATTATTTGACTTTGAATAACATATCCTGTAGTTCAAGGTCTCCTTCAAGTATTAGAAGATGTATTTAACAAGTGAGCCTTGCCAAAGTTAGAATTTGATATCCTTACTGATGATGATTTTCTTAGTAATTGAATCAATATATTGATTCTTTATCAGCTTTTGATGTCGCTATATTGACATATATTATTTCGATCGATTTTAGATCTCGATAGATAGTTTGGAATGTTTCTATTTCTTTTTTTGGCTTTTCTTGGTTTTTCTGCATCTGCTACTTCGCCTTCACTATAGTAGCGATGCATCTTTCAAAGTCATTTAGATATCTATTTCAGTATATCATGTATTTATTCAGAGGGAAAAGAATTTCTTCGGGGAAATTAGCATCTTTATCGAAAGATTTGACGATGGTAGGGAAAAGGAAAAGTCAGACTAACAGAATGAGTAATGTTAACGATTAATACAGTATTGTATATGAGACGGGCCGAACATATAAGCACCACGTACTCAAAGTAACGAATGACTTCTCTCTCGGTTTGTGCGCACTCAAAAACTGTTTCGACTCTCCTTCTTCATCTTTTAACCCAATCAGATTGTTTAGTAATTTTTCTGAGAACCAATCATTCACGCTCTTTTCCTATTTAACCAATCCGTTGGTAGGTATCAACAGCACGCGCAGGAATATGGCGCAACAATAGCATTCTTTACAGATCGGCTATTCTGAACTTGTATTTCATTCGAATATAACTAAAATAAACAATGCTGAATAAAAAAACGAAGTTTAACTTAAAAAACGAATTTTGACTTAGATTGATTTTACATGTCGATCTATGGCTAACACAATACTACTACTACGCGCGCGCATGTGTGTGTTAAACTTTGATACATTAGCAATATTTAAATCTGACAGAATTTTAGTTTAATTTCTAGGTTGAATAGGAACTAGGTTGATTTTATCAGCTTTATTCAATGAAAAAATAAAGTAAGATTTGGATGCAACATTGAAGCTAAGAGTATTTTGAATTACACAACGATTATTGTTGAAAGTTTTTGATACAAGACACGGATTTTTGTAACTGTTTTTAAACTCTTTATCTTCGCTCGATTTCAAAGTAGAGTCTTGGATTACTACGTAGTATTAACGTGATACTTCGTTGATTTTTTAAATGTTTCTTATCATATTTTATTGTAGTCTCGAATCTTATCTGACATCTCTAGCGTAACTCTACATGAATGTGTATGTATTTTCTCACAGTTGAACACAATTCTTTATCACAGTTGAAATCCACTTAAGCAATTTGATTAAGACACTTAACAGATCAGAATCGGAATGACTGCACTGATCATATCCTAGTAATTTAAAAATGTTTTAAGAAATGAATGATATATATTATTGATTACATATTGCTTCATATCGGAACTGAGATTCTACATCTTTGATTCATATATAAATTTTTTCAGAGATATTATTTAAAAAATTGATTAATTTTTTCAATTAAACCAGTGGTTCACGGAGCTGCAACGATTACAAGACACGATGATAGATGTTTTTAGAATTTAGAAATTCGGAAAATTTGCGCGAGGTGAAAGCTGTACCTCTATCAGACACTAAGATGTTTAGAAAATAAAAGATGTATGCTTTCCAATAAGCGACACAGGCAACACTGTGTAACACAATGTATGATCCGATGCTTTCCAACTACAACACAAGTCGACACAAGTTGAATTTGACTGTGTCATCTCTCCACGGATACCGACATGATTAACATTTCTTTATTTGATATTATTTATAATATTTTTTTAGAAGATATTCCAATAGAAGGTTAAGTTAATATATGATTTTAAAGTTATAAATTTGGAACATTTAAATATATTCGGAAACTTAGGTGAATCCTATTATGAGACAAATAATGTGACAAAAAATATACTATTCTGAACAATCAGGATCACCTTGTTCTAAACTATGAAAGGTACTTAGTACATAGTTTTTTATTATTTTATTATTTATTGCAAAGATAAATATATTGTGTAAGACTATAATTAATTTAATAACGTATTGATCATTCATTGTCTCAATTGTCCTTCATTACGCATATCTTTTTTTTCTTAATCTAATCAGATTGTCTAGTAACTGTTAGGAATCAATTTTTCACGCTCTTCTCTTATTTAATCAATCCGCTAGGTAATCACGGCGTGCAGGATATCATAAGAATAACATATATGATGAATTTCTTATAAATTAAGTATCGCATGCATAACGATGCAGATAATTTTCAGCTTCTCTTACAAGGGAAGTTACCCAGATGTCTAATTAGCTTCGAGAAAGTAATCGTTAGAAGTTACAGTATCTTACCTCTGAATCATGGATTCATAAATAAAAACCAATTGCTCGGTGAGTAGGTTACATTCTGAAACTCATCGAAAAAAAGTATTGCAATCTTTCTGTGACCGATTATACACTAGGGATATCCATCTGAGTAGCGTCGATGTACAGTTTGGAAACGAAATGTCTTATATATATTACAACATGAAATATTTTATATTAAATTCTAATGAGAATTTAATTGTACACAATATTGTATTGTTTAATTATACATAATATTGCAATAATAAAAATAATTTTTATCAATTTACTTTAAATTCTTTCAAGCGATGCATTCGTCCATTTAATATTCACAATTCTCGCGTGCATTTCATCCTTGTTTAATATTTGATAAAAAACAAGGATGAATGTTTACGAATACATCTAAGATTTTTATTTTGATATTTGTTTAATATTTCGCTTTATTATTATTTCAGGTTTGTGTACGAAACAGAACATTTCAACGGGGTTGGTGAACTTCTTGAAATTCTGGGTAGCATTATTAATGGATTCGCTCTTCCTTTAAAAGTTGAGCACAAGCAATTTTTGGTAAAGGTACGATTACATTTTTATGATTAAGAGAATTGAAAATATACATCAAAGATTCAGATTTTTAAATATGTTATTGTACACATCCTATCCACTAATGTTGAATCAACCTCTCAGAAATGTTGAATATTGCATCAACATCACAAAATGTAGATTCAACATTGAAAATATATTGCAGAAATATTCGGTGTCGTTGAATTTATATCTTACTGACGTTGCAATTTAACATTGATTCAACATTGATTTAATGTACATATATACAGTGTAGATTTTACTGATTCATCGGTAAAATTTTTCATTTATTAATTAATCTAGTTTCGCTAAAATAAATATTATTGATTAGCATCATATTTCAGAATACACATAAAATTATGATTAAAAAAAATTTCCTCCTGAAATCAGGAATTAATTTTATGGTTTCGAAGTGGTCACCTATCCTAAAGCTGTACCACAACCGACGCTGCTTGACTTCTGCAATTATACAAACACTGAATGTTAATGGATGTATATAGCTGTAACATATAATATTTGATCAATAGATATATTATAGAAGAAATTCAACTTTAAAATATAACATTGATATTTTTTATTATATAAAATTAATTTTACTTTTTTGAAATGTACTGTATATTACTATAGATATATATATTAAATTAATATACTAATATATATATATATTTCTCAGAATTTTGCATGCTCAAAAATTTTTTATTTAATAAAAGTATATATTTATTTCTTTTCAATATCTGAAATATGTATTTTAAATACAGATAATAATTTGTTCAATGTTGTTTCAACGTTGCAGCAACATTAATAAAATTAGTTTAGAGTAAAAAATTATTTAGAATCAAACTAGATATTTGTTATAAATAGATTTTTGAATGCTGAAATGAATGCTGCAAGCCGAAAATTTCCAGCACGTCAATTTTTGTCAATTTTTGTTTGGTCAATCAAATTGTGATCAAACTACATCTCACTGGACTTTCCAAAGTCTCATTTTTGCAGGCCTATGTAATTGTTAGGAGAAGCAGGGCCGCTGCTAATACATAAAGTACCTTTATGCAAAGGAGCTTTTCCCACCTCTCGTATTTTTATTTACTGATCTTTTAAATAAGATATAATTTTAAATAATTTTATTAAATGTCTTTAGGCAAGGCGCAATTTGATCACGTTATTTTTTTCTAGAAAGGAAATATAAAAAGTGAAAATTTTTACTGAAATTAATAGAGAAATTTTCACATTTCTCTAGAAAAATAATCGGTATCCTGATGCGCATGCAATTGTTAGAAATGGAGAATTGATTTTTAATCCTGCTTTTACAATCTAAGTTTTTTGATACAAATAAAGTTTTACTCTCAAATTTCTCCGAAATAAAGAGGAGAGCGAAGTTCAATTCTTCCTCTTAAAATATCCTGTTAGTAGGAATTTTGTTGGGTAAAAGATGTTGAAAAGTAATTCTGAAATTTTTCACATTTTTTGAAAGTCTGAACAGTAAAAAAAATGAGTTGAATAAAAAATTCAAATTGCGGAAAAGAGAAAAAATATGATTGTAAATGGAGGATTAAAACTTAATTTGGCGCCTCCTTTGTTAATGCGCCTTTATGCAGTGCATAACTTGCACATCTGCTTGCGGCGGCCCTGAAGAGAAGAGACGAAATTTAGAACTCAAGACAAGAAAAATGATTTAAAAAGTATCTTTGTGGGAATTTTTTTAGGTGTTGTTGCCACTACATAAAGTGAAATGTTTATCGCTCTATCATGCGCAATTAGCTTACTGTGTGGTACAATTTTTGGAAAAAGACGCGACTTTAACAGAACCAGTTGTACGAGGCCTCCTTAAGTTCTGGCCTAAAACGTGCAGCCAGAAGGAGGTGATGTTCCTTGGTGAAATTGAAGAAATATTGGACGTTATAGAACCTAACCAATTTGTTAAAATACAAGAACCTTTATTCAGGCAAGTCGCACGTTGCGTGTCTTCACCACATTTCCAGGTAATTTATACAACATTTTACACTAATCTTGACGGATTCATCGTGAAGTTGTGAAATAATGAATTACATATTTTGTGTTATAGGTTGCAGAGAGAGCATTGTACTTTTGGAATAACGAATATATAATGTCTCTAATTGAAGAAAACAACCAAGTAATAATGAAGATTATGTTTCCAGCATTGTACAAAATTAGCAAGGAACATTGGAACCAGACGATTATAGCTCTTGTTTACAATGTTTTAAAAACATTTATGGAGATGAACAGCAAGCTCTTCGATGAACTTACTGCCAACTATAAGTTGGACAGGCAAAAGTAAGACCAAATTTAAAAAATTTTTTATATTTTATCAAATTCAAACAAAACTTTCTTTAATCTATTTTAATTTTTAATTAAATTTTAATATTTTAATGCTGTATGTATTAAAAGTCCAATAAAATTTATTTAAAGTTATATGAAGAATAAAGATTTAATCATATTATTCCTTTACATGTATATGTCTGAATTACAGAGAGAAAAGGAAAGAAAAAGAAAGGGATGAGATGTGGAAGAAACTGGCTGAATTAGAACGACGCAATACTCTCGACCGTAATGCTCTCGCAGTTTCCTCCAATAATCCAGTTCCTGCCACTAATACATCTATGATGCGAACTCGTCCTTGAACTAGTAAGAATATTATAATATTTCATCTATTTTTAGAGACTTAAAATACATTCTTGAACTTAAAATCTTCAGCCACATTATACACTGTCCAATATAATTTTTTAAGTATGAATAGTTCTTTCTAATATATTTTTGTCTGTTGAACACGAATTTATTGGACGAAATTATCTATCATAATTTTGAAAAAAATGACGTTAAAGAGATAAAAAAAAACAATGATTTTGAGAATTTTTATAATAGATATATTATATAGCTTCGCAAAAAAAAATTTTGTTTTAAATGTTATTAATGCCATGCAAAAATAATAACTTTCAGTTTTAAAATGTATCTTATTTCGATATCATTTTTTGTTTTTTAGATGTATCTATTTGAAAATAGCTCTTTTCCATATAATAATACATAAAAAAAGCATTTTGATCTATTTTAATATTGCATTACGTAGGAAGTATATGTTTTTGTACTTACGTAATATAATCAAACAAAAACTAAATTAAAAAGCAATATAAAATTGACAAAATATAATATGGCAGACAAATTATAATCTTCAATGTTTTAAGATTATAATCTTTTTGCCATATTATATTTTGTTAATGTTATATTACTTTTTAATTTAATATGCTCCAATTATATTATGTCAGTATGGATCAGAATTTCCTTTTTACGTATGCAGTATTAAAAGAATTCTAAACTGAGGACCAAACTGCGATGAGATCACTTTTATCGATTCACTAGGACTTACACATGATATGATGTATGTATCATCGATACATTACTACATATTACTACATCAATATTGCACGCATACGTACGCACAAATTTTTGAAGACATTAATCTTTCATATTAAACATGTAAGTCTTAATTTAAGAACTCAACATTGTTTATTCATAATAATCCACAATTCAAACCGTTTCCACAATTTGTACAAATATGCTATAGAGTTTTCGTACGAAGCAAATATTAGCACAAATTGATAGCTCTAGACGCCGTTTTGGACTAGGAGTTGGTGGAACAGAAAAATTTCTTGATTTTTTTTGTTTTCGACCAATTTAAATTGTGTCTATACTCTTAGGAGGGAACTTGGTTTAGAACGCTGAAAAGTAGCTGTTTTCTGCAAATTTTTTATGAAGTCGATTTTTCCAAAACTTTAGGGATGATTTGTTGTGTATTTTAAAAATATAAAATATAATAATTTTTTAATAAAAAATAATGACTGTAACATAAAGTTATTTATTAATCGTTATGCTTTATCACCGGAGTTGTAAATTGACGTGTAGTTCAGAACCTATATTTCTATAATTCTTACCTGAAACAAAAAAACAAAATTTTTTTTAATTAGATAATATTTTATCATCTATGATTTAAAAAAATAGCAAAAAGATATCAAATTGTAAGAATTGTGGGAATCATTACTTTGAAAAAAGTAATGATTTTGATCAAAAAATTTCGATTTATTTATGCAGAAATTGTTTATGCTATAATTTTTTAAATAAATATTTTTATCTAGGATTGATAATTATGTAACTAAAAAAACCTTACGAAATCGATTGATTGAAAAGTCTTTGAATAATCTTACACATCAATTTTGAAAAAGTGGTTTTGAAAAAAACGCGTTTAAAGTTTTTCAGAATTAATTATTTTGAAATGAGCCGCCAGATGGTGGAATTAAAGATTTGAATTTGAGTTTTGCATGTGTCCGCCTAAACATCTAGTTAAAAGATCTTTCTAAAACAACCATCTGCCAAGGTTAATAATATCTTGCTAGGGACCGAAAAAACGAAGCACAATCAACGTTTTTGTCACGCGCGCCGTATACTTGCGCAACGCATACCTATTTCCCAAGCTATAACTACAAAAATATTTCGAATTCACTCTAAAACTTTACGAATATATTTTCTGAGAGTACTACTGATTAAAGCAGAAAAAATTTTGATCCCCAGGTTCCTTTCCCTTAATTATGGAAAAATTTCCTTAATTATAGAAAAGGATTTTTAAATCTGATAAAGGCGATTTAAAAAATAACATTTTGACAAATAATTGCATTTGATCAGTAAAACAGACCGATTTTAGAATCCCTGAAGATCGAATTCCGACGGGAATTTTCGCTGTTTTACTAATGTAATATAGGACTTACATGCATATGATTTGCATGTCATCGACACTCCATATTATTACACAGGGTTGGGAAAATTACTTTATAGAACCCTTATAAAAAATTTTCATCGTTTTTACACGTATGGACCGTTTTTAGCTAGTTCTTGCCCATTTCTTGCACTTTCAAACACTCGAAATGTATTGCAAAGAAACGATGACGAGTATACACGAGTATATGTATAAGGCCCGATTTTTCATTAGCTGATTAACTTATAGTTAGATTTTATCCAAGCGCCATGTATTATAATCCACATAAAATTAATAATCCACTAAATGTATTATAATTCATATAATTATTTTGCGAAGAAGTGCACAATATAATACTTAGCTTCTTCTTTAACTTGATATCTTGCTTGTTTCCCACTTGTTTGGAATATATAATAATTGGCATTTTTAGCAGGCGGAATTCATATCGTAAAGCACATAAAATTTACATTCAGTACATTAAATTCAAGAAATATATTACATAAAACTTGTATGTACATATCTCACATCATCACATTTGTAATATGTGCAAAGATTAGAATTATTATCTATTATTTTCTATATGTATTCATCATTCTTATTCTTTAATAAAACCTTGTAAACACATTAAGTTACTTTGTTATTTTACATCTTATTTCTAACCATTATTTGTGAATTTTTTATGAGCCGTATGTTTTGAGAACTCTGATATACTGCAAAAATGCAAGAATTTTAAAAAGATTCGGCAATTATGTATTTTAAGGCACACCGCGCCGATGATTTTGACCTTTGACATATAATATATTGTCAAGGTCATAATTCTGAGTGACTTTCTTTGAGCAGGTTTTAGGTAGGAATCGCTATTGATTAAAAAGTTATTAACAAAAAAAATTTGAAAAATGGTGTCTCTTTTCTACTATATGAAATGGAAAATTTCTGCTTTAAAATATATTTTATGACTTTCCACGCGAAGCGACTTTCATCCCACTTCCCTCCTTCAGGGACGCACGACTTTCTATGCGAAATGATTCCCATTCCACCTTCCCTCCCCCTGCCAAGGGAAAAGTGAAAAGCGCCATTTTCCAAATTTTTTTTTATAACTTTTTAACGAACAGCGATCACCATCTAAAACCTGCTGGAGGTCAGGGTTATGATCTTGACAACATATGTCAAAGTCATCGGCGTGGTGTTCTCTCTCTCTCTCTCTCTCTCTCTCTCTCTCTCTCTCTCTCTCTCCTTAAAGTGCATAATTACCAAAATTTCTTTTTTAAATAGAAAAACTAAATATTTTGTATTTTTAATTCTTTCTATAGCATGTAGATAATATAACGATTTTATTAGTATAGTATATTTATCTTAAACATAATAAACGGTATTTAATTTATTAAGTTTTTGACATATGTACATACAGGAGTTATCTTAATATTATCATTTATTACTGTGTATATATACATATATATATTGTATTTTATACATAGATGTGTGTGCATGTATGTATCTAACAGTTATATATAGATGTATATAGATTTCACATATAATATATTAAACATAATTTGTATATAATAATTAAAGTCTTGTGTAAGATATGATAAGCGCAACAAAGCAAGTGTCAATGTAGGAATTGTGTGGCTCATAAAGGAATTTCGCGAAGTGTGTAAAATTCTGATTTTAATGAAACTTTGTACATACATATAGGTTGCATGGATGAATTTAGAAAACATCAGTTGCGGCAGAAAAATGGTTTTAAAAGGTGAAATCTTTATAGATAACGTTTTACCTTTTTTTATTAGCTCAAAAACTATGAGATATCAAAAGATATTTTATACAAAAGTTTTATAATCAAATTATCTTCTATTTACCCACGTCAATAATATCTTTAAAAATAATTATTTTTAAAAGTTTAAATAAATTTTTTTTGAATAATTTTTTTAAGATATCATTAATCATGGTTGAACACAAATAATTTTATTATAAAACTTTTGTACGAAACATTTTTTGATATCTCAAGTTTTTTGAGATACAATGTTTAAAATATTTGTAGAAAATAATTATTTTTTCAAAACATTATTTCTTTGTATGTCTTATATAAGAAATATTTATTGTATTATAATACTATAAATTATATTTATAATAAATATATATATTTATTATGATATATCCAAAATTAATTAATCTTACTATTAACATGATTCTGTATAAAGAAATGTTTATAATTATATTCTTCAAAGAAATAGAAATTTTTGTATTATGAAAAATATGTGTAAAAAGAGATATAACAAAAGTATAAGCAGCGATTACACTTTTAAAAAAAATGTTCATTTTAGTTTTTATTGTCAGTTTCAATTTTCCGGTTTATATGGTTCTATGTCAAATAACATGTGCAAATTTATCACCATTATCATCCCAATTAGCATTATATTTCAATCAATCTTGTAAAGCAGAGCTCGACACGATTTGCACTTCTCAGCCGATTTTCGACTTGGCTCCGCCTTCCACTATTTCCCTCACCTATGGTGGAAGGGATAACATGGAGTGTGCAGTGGACAGTGTCTCTAAATTTCTGTCCTCCCCGTCTATGGATTGTTCATAAGCTACCAATTGTGCTAAACATGAGACTGTATTCATAGGCCGTTTTTATTTTAAAACTGTCTTAAATATTGTTTTAAGATGTTAATACAGTCCTCGAACTGACTTGTGACATCTTAAGACTATATTTAAGACAATCTTAAATGCAAGAGTCGACTATGAATATCGACTTGTTTCGCATCGATGAAATTGGTATTGAACACTTTTGGTTTTGACGCACTTTTCTTGTGCGTAAAAATGAATTTTTAGTGCAAAAATGAAAATAAGAGCAATAATTTCCAATGGCCTTAATCTTAACAAATGTTATTCAGAGCATGATCCTGAACAATATTCAAGAGGTTTTAGCCATCGGTCGGACACCTTGCGTAATGCTAATGCCGGCAGTACTGTAACTTTCAAATCTTATGAATCGAAAAGTATTTAATGAAAAATAACGTTATTATTTTTTAGTGTTTTGAAAGCTCTTGACACCAGCTATTAGATTCTGAAGTAAAAAATAGAGTATTTTGTTTACAAAAATTGATTTGACCTTGACCTGACCTTGTTGGCGCCATCTAAGGTCAAAAATGATAAGATCAGTAAATAGACTATTTTAAATTATATAACTTTTGTATAGAACATTTTTCTCAAAAATTCTTACTTTTTAAGATATTTAAGAGGCCGAGACTTTATACACTACTCTGTACTTTTGACCAAGATTTTTTTAACGGATATCACGCAGATAAATCACATATTATCTTCTATTATAAATGACAGTTATGATTTGACAGTTATGATCTTTTCATGCTTATTTAATGTGTTACATATACGTACATATATGTATAGTTGTATGTTTTACAATATTTTAACATTGATCTGTTTCTGTGCAGTGATTCTGGCATGGTGACATCAAAATTAAAGGATTTTTTAATTTTGAAAAACGACGCTGGATTCGGTATTACTGACGAATTGTTCGAGATGTAAATGATACTATTTGGAACGGCGAGACTGAAGATACTTTTGATTTGCGCATTTTATTTTTTTTTTATACAGAACCATACAAATCGGAAAATTAGAATTGACAATAAAAATTAAAATGAAACCTCTTTTTAACAATGTACTTACATACTTTTGTTATATCCTTTTTATACATATTTCATATTTCATAATACAAAAACATCTATTTCTTTGAAGAATATTATAATTATGAACGTTTCTTTATATAGAATCATGTCAATATTATATATTTCTTTATATAGAATCATATTAATATTATTACAATTTTAATATATAATTGTGAGATTAAGTTTTGAAGAAATAATTTCCCATAAATATTTTTAATATATCTGAAAAACTACTTGAGTTCTCAAAAAATGTTTTGTAAAAAAGTTTTATGATAAAATTATTTGTATTCAACCACGTTAATAACTTAAAAAAAATTATTTAAACTTTTGAAAATAATTATTTTTTAAACATATTATTGTGGGTAAATACAGATAATTTTGTGAAACCTTTGTATAAAACATTTTTTGATATCTCAAGTAGTTCTTAAGCTATAACAAAAAAAGGTAAAATCCACGTTATATATCATCTACAAGGGGTGATTTCACCCCTTTAAAACCATTTTTCCGCTGCAACTGATATTTTCTAAATCCATCTTTTTAACTGTAACCTATATGTATATGTGCAAAGTTTCATTAAAATCAGAACTTAACACAAGCGAGGTTCTCTTGTCAGAGGTTCCCGTGGCAGAGTGGCAGCCTCGCAGGGACTCGGAGATAAGGCCTTAGTTCGAATCCCGACAGGAGCGAGCTGATTTTTTCGTGCTATCGGTTACGCTTTACTCGAATCACATTTCAAAACGTGCAATGTAAGTGCGTCCTAAACGAGTATTTTACAATCGTAGCTAAAGATACGTTTTTACATCTCAAATACACAACACGTATTTACCATTTAAAAATACTCATAATATAGACATTATTACCACTGAAAAAAAAAGTTGTGACAACTATTTTTTTTTGCATCATTGACAATTGTAGTGTCTGTAACTATTTTATAGAGTAGTAGCTACCCTAATCTATAGTACCCAACACTGTAAAAATATAGTTACGACAACAATATTTGTATATTATTAATTGATAATGAAATAGCATCTCAATTACATTAAATAGTCTTAGATCTCTTTTATAAAACATAAAAATTATATTTTTCTAGTTTAGACAGACACTTTTTTTAAATAGAGCCATTAAATAGTAATTAATTAATCATTGTAAGGTAATTTTAAAAAATATATTCAAAACCTTTTTACTAAGGTTACGGTCCACTTGATACTACGAATGTTTCGAAGCATTTTTTGACTGGTTAGTTAGTAAAATTCTTTTTTCCGATTGATCAATCAAAAGTTTCAAAGCGTTTGTAGCGTCAAGTGGACCGCACCCTATATTGCTCAGTCATGAGCAGTACGCGGTATTGTTACCAGAAGGAGTTCAATTTCTCTTAAGAAAAAAACCACTCAGCATACAATAAAAGACGCAGCATTGGGTTTGAATTTCGAAGATAAAAGTAAATGAGAGATGCGCCTCGACAGTACAGTTTTTAGTTTTGCAAAAATTAAGTAATCTTAAAATTCCTAGAAGTTATCTATATATATAAAAACTTGTAACTATGTATTATAGAGAGGGATCCGATAACGCACATCGCTAATAGGCCAATTTAAAATAAAATATTCTCATTGATAAAGCAGTGAAAAATTACTGGGTATCGGTCGATGTGTGCTAACGGGACCCTCACGTATTATAAATGTAACTATGTATTGTAAAAACCTATGAATAATAATAACTGACTAATATTTTCGCATAAACAACCAGCGTTGACTTAATGCTCCTTTTTATTCCTAGATTGATTTAATCACAAAGCCTTTTTGTTAAATATATTGTGTATTATAAAGTTTAAGTTTTAATAAGAGAACAATGAATAAAGTAAATGAACTAAGAAAATATAGTAATATTAATTTGTAATTAATTATCATTTGTAGTTAATTAATATTACTATATGATTAATATTACTATATTTTCTTAGTTTATATAACTTATTTATTGTTCTTATTAGAACTTTATAATACAGGGTGTTCCGCAATTTTTGGCAAAGCGCTCTCATATAGATAGAGCGGACTAAATTAAATCGAAAATAGTTGAGGCGCTATTTATCTACATAGTTACTGATACTACTTTTTTCTCTGAATGCACTCGGATATATTTGGATATATTCTAATGTGCCATCCGTTTTAACAACTTGTTTTTACGGAAAAGTTTCTGTTTGCGACCTAAAAACGGAGTCATTCTCATCAAGTGGAATGCACGTTTTCATCACTTAAACTAATCGTTTGCGCGAACTAAAAATGAGCTAAAAACGGTGAAAAATTTTTATAAGAAAAGTAACTAGTTTCAATTATAATTTTTTTGTTTTAAAAAATAACTCGATACCGTTACATGTTATTAACTCTAAAAAGTAACGAGTACGATTGCAAGCTGTTTTCCAGCTAGGAAACATTACGTTACATTGCGTTAGATTATAAAGTACTTGTTGGAACCACTGAATTATATCTATACTGGAATGATTCTTCCATTTACCGCTTTTATAGGATAACGAGCCTGCGACAGGTAGATTTTTGGGTATTGATGTCTCGTTCATACATCTATACTCATGCGCACATCTCCAAGAATACAGACAGGCCTAAAAATTTATGTCAGTTGACCAGAGTATATGAGGACATACACTTTTACAGTACAGTTAAAAGTTTCGAACTTGATTGTACGAGAAAGACACCGATACCCAAAATTTGCGCTCTCTCTTGACTCGCACCAGACTCAGTGATTATTCTAAGATAGATATAATTCATTGGTCGGAACACAATTTTGTTTTCTAGTGTAACATCAGATAGTATTACAGTCTTTTATTCTTATTTTTATGAGTATTTAGTATTTTTATAATAGATTTATGATTTTAATTTAGAATTAAATTATAAATCTTTTGAGATTGATAATTTTTTTATCATTTTATTACAAAATAAGTTTGGTTATTAAAATGTATATAAGTGTTATACAATGTCGACTTGTATAAGCTGAAACACTATTTATCTTTTCAGTTTTATCGCTTAAGTGTAGGGCAGTTACTTTACAAAACTTGTTATTGGGATTTTCGGTACTTATGCACGGTGAATTGTGATGAATTTGGTCAACAGTTTGTAATAATTTAATTAAGAAGAGTTAAAGTGCATCAAAAGATTGACCAAGTTTGCGAATGTTAATTTTAGCAAATTTCTATATTTATTTAGCGTTTATTCGATTTATCTATAGTATAATATGTATTTACAATTTTATCTTATTAACAATTTAATTTTATTAATCAATTAAATAATTTTATACAGATGAATACGCAAGAAAAAATTAGTCTTTTAACGAAATATATAATAAATACCAGTAAAAGTATAATCATTAATTATAAAAATTTTGTTAATTTTTAAAAATGTTAATTTTTAAAAATGTTAATTTTTAATTGCATAATATAATATTTCTATTGTAAATTTGTTAAAACATACTATAAAAACCACGTGATACAAGAATGATCAATACGTTATTAAATTAATTATTGTCGTACCCGATACACTTATCTTTGCAATAAATAATAAAATAATAAAGTATTTACTAAATATACCTTTCATAATTCAGAACACAATGATGATCATGATTGTTTAAGAGTATATATTTGTGTCACCTTGTTTATCTCATAGTAAGATACATCTATGATCGCTCGGGGCGGAGCATGTGTTTGCTTCAGTCCGAGTATTGCTGAATATTTTTAGAAATGTGCAACTTTAAATGTGCATTGTATCACGGCTCAATGAATCAAGTTGGAACAATGATGAAATTTTCATCAGGATCACGTAAACTACAAAGTTTTAGCTATCCGAGACCCATTTTCCATAAGGAACGTGCGGAGTCCTTTAATGTAACAATTCAATTTAGTTAACGTAATGTTATATAACAATGTTATATAATAATTTGACCGAAATCCATAAGATTTGTGCGGGATTCTTTAAGGCTGTTCTTTTAAAAACTTTAATTAGACACCATCTTTGTTTATACTTCCTTTATTTTTAAAATTAAATATATTGATAATTAAATAATGTATTAAAATCCTTATTCCAGCAAAATACATTTATGATATATATCTACATGAATAATAATTTGTTAATTTAAAAAATGTAAAACATTTGTATGAGCGCGCGCGCGCGTTTAAAAAATGTTAACAGATCTGTTCGATTTGCTTACACTTTTTACACTCAGCATTTTCGCTTTCTCTCTTTTCAGCGCCAAATATATATCTATCTCATTTTAAGTGTAAAAAGTATAAAAAAGTGTAAGCAAATCGAACAGACTAAATTAAAAAAATATTTTTTAATGTTACTTGTATATAAATATTAAATAATCCTTTTTTTTTCTAGGTGGAAGTATGGTATCACGCTGCCCGATTGTTAGCTCTTACAATTAGTTTACTTCGATTGTTCATATACTACACCGCGCGAAAAATTCTTGTTAATGAAACTAAGTATCTCACGAAAACATTCTTGACGTAATCCATTTTATTAATGTAATTCATTTTATTAATTGTGAATGAAATATGTAGTAGAATGATGAAAGCAGAGAAAAGAAATGAAAAAGAGAAAAAGAATTTATCATGCGATCTTATTCTTCTTTAACAAAAATAATAACAAAACAAAGGTGATTAATAAATTCCAAATGATTTTATGTGTACATCAGATATATTCGTACTTTGGTTTGTGTTTTATTTGAAAACGGCAAAAGAGATTTCCACTATATGATGTACTCAGTATCACACAAATAATACGAAAATGTCCCTTTTTGAGATTTCGTTACTGCTCTCGAGGGGACAATCACGGTGTAAATTTCGGAATGAACGAAGTTGTACATGTGTTGTGATCCTTATGTTCATGTCTGAAGGACGCAACACTTTGCACTCTCCCAGGCGACTAGTGTGTTGCCTTCTGACTGACCCTTGCTGCTTCTGATAGAGCCAGCGAGTGTTTGAATATATGTACCATATTCGTATTAATAATAATAATGATAATTGTGACAGGTACGTAATAAAAATTAGATAAAAATGAAAACAAATATTTATATGTACATACACAACACAACACACACACACACACACACACACGCATGCACGCGCGCACACGCACGCACGCACATGTGTATACAGAGTGTCCGGTTTTTGATAAAACGTTATTGAGTAGGTAGAGCAGACTAAACTGAGTCCTCTATATTTTACAATTTTTGCAATTTTTCTTAATTGAGCAGAATGTCTAAAATCGTTGCATAAAATAACTTTAAGATATCTAGAGTTCTTTCAGAAATATCTTTAAGATATTTTATGAAGAAATCTTAAACTCTAAAAGATATTTTAAAGTTATTTTATATATCAATTTTAGTCGCTTATTCGGCAATTTTTAGAAATTAATATCTCATTAACTATTACGAAAATTGCAAAATGGTAGACTTTTCGATTTAGTAATATGCTCTACTTGTTCACGAGCGCTTTGTCAAAATTTACAGGACACCCTATATATATGTGTGTGATGTGTGTTTGTATGTATGTGTGTGTGTGTGTGTGTGTGTGTGTGTGTATATATATATATATATATACATACAGGGTGTTTGGAAAATAATGATAAATTTTTTCTCATAGGGGCAGAATGGGCTAAACTGAGAAAAAAAATCCTCTACCATTTTGAAATTTTCGCAATAGTTAATAAGATATTAATTGCTAAAAATTGCCGAAAATTGATTTTCAATAATTTTTTACTCAAATACTATCAATTTTACACAAAAACTACAAGAGACAAAAATTGTTTATTTTCTCCTTATAGAGGTCTAAGATTTTTTTAGTACTGTATTTTCTCAAGTTGTTAAAAATGAGAAAATGCTATATTAAAAAGTTTATAAAAAATTCTAAAAAAATTCATCGAGTTCTATGAGAAGAAAATATACAATTTTTGTCTGTTGCAGTTTTTCTATAAAGTTGATAATATTTGAGTAAAAAATTATTGAAGACCAATTTTCGGCAATGTTTAGCAATTAATATTATATCTTGTTATTATTGCGAAAATTGCAAAATAATGAAGAATTTTTCTTTTAGTCCATTCTACCCCTATGCGAAAGATTTATTATTATTTTCCAAACATCCTATATATATGTATGTACTAGTATACAATACAATATATTATACATATACATAAAAAAAGAATATAGTTAATATGAAAAATAAAACAAGTCAAAACAGCACACACGCATACACACACACACACACACACACGACACACATAATCACAGAGGCGTACACCAAACTGCGATAAATGAAAATACATATATAAAACGTATATAGACCATGTGCTGCTAATATAGAGACTCCTGTGACTGAGTACTCGCGGCGAGTTGATAGTGAACAAATCTTTTTTTCATGAGCATGTAGCGGCGGCAAGAGATGGCGTACACAAGCACAATAGTTAACAAGTGATAAGATTCAATTCGTGCAGACGACGAACGGAGAGAGAGAGAGAGAGAGAGAGAGGTGTGTGTGTGTGTGTGTGTGTGTGTGTGTGTGTGTGTGTGTGTGTGTGTGTGTGTGCGAGAGAGAGAGAGAGAGAGAGAGAGAGAGAGAGAGAGAGAGATATGTTGTTTTGTAACAGAAAAAAAGAGAGAATGAGACGAAAGGAATAATAGGAGCGAGGGGATGAGAAAAGTATGCAATAAAAAGAAAAAAAGAAATAGATTTGATTGTACCAAAAACATCCGCTGCGTATAAATATTAATTATTTGATAGCGATATGTGAGCGGGCAGGTATAAGGATCTACTTTCGAAGCTGTGCTCCCATGCTGGCAACCGTAAGGGTCATTTTTAAATTTCTTACCATTGCATAATAATTAATGATACGAATAATGATAATGTGGTAACAATAAAGGAGAAAGACAAGTTAAATGACAATGATAAACAAATAATAACACTGTTTAACAAAAAAACTTTTATTTCGAATATCAAAATAAGATTAGTTATTTTTCATAGTTTTTTGTATGTTGAATATGAAATGCGTTTTTCAAATTGCTCCATTACGCCACAATTTTAAGAAATTTGCAATTCAATTCTACTTTTACATTGTTTATCATATAATAATAATAATGTATACTGGAGAAGTTTCAATCAAAATTAAGTATGTTGTTAGAATTTTTAGTCCTCAAAAGGATTTAGAGTCAGTTACTAATAGGATATCCAGAATTAAATACGGGATAGATTATGAACAAGCTGTGAATTAAGTCATTCATGATTTAACAAATTGCTTTCAATGCTATGTTTATTCCCAGCCAGCAGTGCAAAAATCACAGCTGAACAGGCTGTGATTTTTATAATTTAAATATTGTACCGGTATTGTGCAATTCAATGTTGTCAGATTTTAATTACTGTTTCAAATTATATCACAGTGCTAGCGTTAACAAACTGCTATAACAAAACTGCTATAAAACACTGTTACGCGTGTCAAGTTTCGTGCAGAAATATTTATTATGTCCAATTTTCAAGCAGCAATGCACAACATCGCCACTAAAGGGACACAGCGATGTTCAGTTACTCGTATTTAAAAAAAACCACATCGAATAGGATAAAAGGTGTAGTATGGTGAGAAATTCTCAGTGAAAAATTTCTATCCTTTTTTTTATAAAATGGTTGCATTCTTCTAGATCATCCAATTAAACTTTTAGATATTGCGAGTCAACATCTAAAAGTTTGTATACATGATGTATACATACCGCTATTGGTAGAGAAGTGAGATAGCCTATATTCTTTTTTCGCTTGGAGAAATTTGACGAAATCCTTATCGCCAGTCTCTGATTAAAGTGTCTCTAGTTTGAACTATATTAACAGTCGCACTCCTCCAAATGAAATTGAGAAGAGGTCTTCACCTCTCCTCTGAGTGCAATCATTGAGGAACTATTAGGATAAATCTGATTTAAAGTAGCGTTATTTTTCAGTATGTTTTTTTTTTAATTCGCTGAAGATGACTGGAAGTTAGTCGAAATGTCTGAAAATGTAAATATCGTCATATGTATTGATTGTTTGAATATATAATTTAACATTTTATGATAGTGCACCTATAATCGCGCAGTTATTTACTCTCACTTGCCCGTTCTTAGTTATTGTTACTTATTTTATGTAACCACTTATAATGTATTTTATGTGTGTGTATGTGTGTGTTTGTGTGTGTGTGTGTGTGTGTGTGTGTGTAACCATTTATGCAAAATTAATTATAATAAACGTTTTTTTATGCAAATATCAATTCTAAAAATTTATATATATTCGATTCATTTTTATTTCAATTTATTATTTAACAGTAGAAAATATGTTTTCATTCCAAAATTAATTTCAAATTTTTTTCACTTTCGTCCTTTCAAATAATTATGTTTTTAACAAGATGTAAAAGATACAATAATGCAATATTTTTCTTCTAAAAGTTCGAAGTTCTTACTTTCCAAAATGCATATTTTAAATATTTTTATAACTTAAATACGAAAAATAAAAATTTTTTAACGAAATGGTTTTTTTAAACTATTGTTTACTTTATTGCTTATAACTATTTTATTAATAAGAATACATTTGCTTGATACCGTTATATTCCTTATTGTCTAGCGTTTTGATTGAAAAAAAATTTGTTGAAATGTGTTTCTGTGAATATTCTGAGCAATCGAAGTTGCCTTGGATATGCTATTCCAAGTGTGGCGTTTACAATACAAAAATACTGGTCGAAGTGTTTCTTCAGGATTAAGACGATCTCAAATATAAGATCCGACTATATATAAGATCCAAATACCACCCTAATACAGCCTCCTGATTAGCTCATGACATCTTAAGACTGTACTTAAAGCAGTCTTAAACATAAGAATCGGCTATGAATATTGCTCAATCAATATTTAAAACTTATTTTAAAACCTTATGTAATATATCTTAAAATGCTAGTACAATTCTCTGATTCATGACATCTTAAGAATGTACCTAAAACAGTCTTGAATATAAGAATTGACTATAAATAACGACCTAAAAATCCTTTTGAGCTTTGAGAATCCTAACAACATGCTTAATTTCGATTGCAATAAACCTTCTCCAGCACGTTATATATCGTAATTGTGATGACAAGATATGTAAAAATAATTCTTTTTTGCAACTTTAAATTTTGCAATTTTTTTAAAATTGTGATGTGATAGAATCATTTGGAAGCCGAATTTGTATTCAAAACGTTACGATAAATGCGTAGTCTTATTCTGGTACTTTTTTTTGTCAAACAGTGTAATAGTTAATAGATAAAATATAATAGCTAACAGAAATGAGTGACCGCTCGCTCATACATATTTTCGTGAAGGTAATCGAGGAGAGAATGCTCGAAAACTGCTATTCACTTTTTTTTCTGCGATTACTTTCTGATGATCTTTTTCTCGTCGAACGTTTCTCACGATTTATATACGACTTATGCGTGCTTTGTGTTATGCTCCGTTCACCTTCGCTAAAAACTCTTAAGGAGACAGAGAGTGACATATACATATATAAATATATACATATATATATATATATATATAATTATTGTAAAATAATGTAATGTGACTTTGAAGACGTAGGTAAGAGTCCAAAAAAGATTCTTTACGCGTAAATAGATACACATTTATTAAATAATTGTCTAAATTATTTCTATTTTTTCGGTTGCTTTTTATGATATATTGTAAATCATAAATGGGAAATTAAAAAATAACGTTTCTTACTTGATAAATGTTTTGATAAATTTATGTAATCGATCTTGGCAAATAGCCTAAGTGATAATTTTTAACTTGTATGAAAAAAAATTTTCACGAGAGAAAAATCAAATTCCTGGAAAGATTACGAGAATTTATTACTAAAATTAAATTTCTGTGGTACATCTTGTACCTCCTATGACCATTTTACACATTACGATAAAAATGAACAATAATCTTTGTACGTGTGTGTGCGTATGTGTATGAATAATGTCAAATACGAAACAGTAATCCTTTGTATATCATTAAAAGTAATATCATTACTTTTAATGATTATATCATTCGATGAAAAAAATAATTTTATTTTTCATTGAGTACTAAAAATAACTTTATTATAATATTTTGGAAACTCTTGAAATCGGCTATTAGATTCTGGAATCAAAAATGATATTCCATTTAAAATAATCGACGTGACATTGACCTGATCTTGGCGACACTATCTAAAGACAAACTGATAAGATCAGTAAATAGATCTTTTTTAATCCAATAACTTTTACGATTGGACCTTCTGCGAAAATAAAAGGGTGGTACGAATGATCTGAAACATCCGGTATATAAACATATATAAACATATATAAATATGCATAAATATTTATAAACATATATAATCATATATGAAATATATTCATGCATGTTCATATTATCCTTCTTTTTTTGTAAAATTACTTTTTAATGTACTAAAAATAATAATAATAATGAGAAAACATGAAAAATAATTAAAGGGATAATTTTCGCATTGTTTATTTTAGAAAAAATTAAGTTTGGAAAAAAGTAAAAAAATTACAATATACATAACTATGTAATTTTATATACAATTATATATGAACAATCCTTTTATATCATCAAACTTGATTTTTTCTTAAAAATAACAATGCGAAAATTATGCCTTTAACTATTTTTTATGTTTTCTTATTATTATTTTTAATATACTAAAAAGTAATTTTACAAAAGAAATAAGGATATATTATGAACATGTATGGACATATTTCATATAATTATGTTTATGAATATTTATATACGTTTATGTACGTTTATATATATTTATATAATTATATTGGGTCATCTAAAAAGTATCCGCGGTTTTTTGTCACTAGATGTGTGTTGATGGTCATATATCTAGTGACAAAGTACCGCGGATACTTTTTAGATGACCCAATATATTCATGTACGAAAAATTTTTTTACTGGGAAATTAAAAGTAAATTTTTTCAAATGTATAATAATGCATTTTAAAACTGCACATAATTTTACATGATTGTTACTTTAAGTAAATTTAATCTTAATATAAATTAATAAAAAAATATTGCATCTAACAATTCGTTAAATTTTGTGAAATTTTTATTGCTTTTCCAATTTGATTGGGCATGTTCAAGTCTGGGGCTCTGGGCCCTTATTCTTGAAAAATATCACATACAAAAAACTAGGGATGTACAATAATCTTTGTAACATATATTATAGCATTTTCTTTGTTTTTTGTATGCGATGCTTTTCAAGAATGGAGGCCCTGGGGATCGATTCTGTATCTTGAAAATTATAAAAGTGAACGAATTTACTAGAATACTGATAATTTCATTGGTCAACACTTAATAAATTTGCTTACTTTCGTAATTTTCATCTCGTTTCAAGATATAGAATCGATCCCCAGGGCCCCTATTTTTGAAAAGCATCACGGAAAACTAGAGAAATGCTATAGTATTGGGTTATCTAAAAAGTATCCGCGGTTTTTTGTCACTAGATGTGTGTTGATGGTCATATATCTAGTGACAAAGTATCGCGGATACTTTTATAACAATATAACGCATAATATGGCATTTCCCTAGTTTTTCGTATGCGATACTTTTCGAGAATAGGGGCTCTGCCCGCTGACAATTGAATGTAATTGGATCTATAAGTAACCAATGAAGTTCATTTACTTGGCGAGCAGACTAGCCGCTTTAGAGTGATATTTCATTTATGTGTTTTTGTTATACGACAAATTTTTCAAGCCTGTTGATTGGGACAGAAAGATCCAAGATCTTTCTGTTTTGTACACATTTGTTATACGACAAAAACGCACAAATGAAATAGCAACCAGTCTGAAATGAGTCCAGTTTAAAATGAGTCTAGACATAAGGCACTAAATATGTAGATATTCGTATCCGCCATGTTGGTTCCTTTTTGGATTGGCTACATCTAGCAAAGAAAAGTAATCTACTAAGTTAGCGCTTAGTGATTCTTTAATATAATTGGTTTCTATTTAGATCCAGTGAAAAACTAAAGAACCAATCATATTAAAGAATCACCAAGTGATAACTAATTAGTTTTCTCTGCTGAACGTAGCCATTGATAGGTTATAGCATGATGGAATTATATAAGATGAAGCATTGCACATAATGGCGAAGTTCGACCAATTAAAATTGTATTAATTTGCAGTGTATTTATTTGCAGTATGAATCAAGCAAAGAACTCAAAAATTGATTGGTTGACAGATCTCCCCACTACTTTCGCTTTGTGCATCCGTGGGAATGATTCAGCTTACTTTTTACACCATGGGTTATACAATAGTACGACTAGTGATAAAGGTAAATGTTAAGAAGAGCCCAAGTTTTGATAAAAATATATGCTATAAAAAACGTTCTAACTCAACTCAACTCATGGCGTACTAGATCTCTTATAAGAGAAACGCGACCGACTTATTGGGTCATCTAAAAAGTATCCGCAGTACTTTGTCACTAGATATATGACCATCAACACACATCTAGTGACAAAAAACCGCGGATACTTTTTAGATGACCCAATATGACCATCAACATACATCTAGTGACAAAAAACTGCGGATACTTTTTAGATGACCCAATATATCAGTAAAAATACTAAAAAATACTAGAAGAAGTACTAAAAATAGGTCGTCCGCGTAATGGCTTCTGCATATTGAATGCAGAAACACTTGCCGCACAGCAAAATATGATGCGGTAACCAATAAGCTTACAACTCTTAATATGTTCATTGGTTACTGTGTCTTATTTTGCCGCGCGGCAAGCGTTTCCGCGTCCAGTGTGCAGAATCTATTAGAGAGCTTCATAGGCAGAGAGTGACAAATTGCATCATGTGAATACCCACGTCTAATCAGGACGGGGGGGGGGGAGTCACGTGACCAATTTTATTCAATCTCTTCCATGTCTATGGAGCTTTGATGCCCATGTCTAATCAGAGGAGATGCAATTTGCCACTCTCTCCCTGTGAGACTCTCTGGTCCGCGTCGTTTGCAAGCAGACTATGAAATTTACCAATCATCCATTATGCAGCCATTTTTAGTACACAGAAATTAGTTCATCATTGATTGCTAATTACGTAATTGCAATAATGACCAATTAAAACATTTAACACAGTCGCGCTTCTTTTACAAATTTAGGACCGTACATAGCTCACTCACTGACGAGATACTGGGTGCTTTCTATTTGATGACACAGATCGACACAAGTCGACACAAGCGTCGTTCTATCCTTGATATTCAGAAAGTGATAAAGATGGAACGACACTTATGTCAACTTGTGTCATCAAATGGAAAGCACCCACTATTAAAAGACAGTCAGCACTTATGAAAGTTCGCGTGCCTGTTAAAATTTAAGTGATTAAGAGTAAGAAACTAATTTTATGATTTATTAGTTTCATAGACATGTGTACATATGTTAAAATTTAATAATACTTGATTTTTATTTAAAACTGATTTTAATGTCATTATTTGAATTGATTATCAATAGAGATAATAATTGCAGAGAAAAAATTGTAATTTTTCGGCAATATATAAGATATTATAGCATTAAAAGTATGCATACTTATTTATACAGCATTTAATAAAAAATCACAAATTTAATAATATATTAACAAAATATTTATATTAATAATCATAAATTTTTATTAATTGTCGATAACGTCATCGTTCTTCAATTATCCCTGGGCCCTATTAATAGTCACGAAAATTTGTCCAGGGCCGACGGTCTTTAACGTGGCTTAGTTTCCACCGAGGGTTTAAACCGGATTAGAATATAAGAACCAACCAACTACAGTCGAGCATTTCCCTATCATTCGACTGTAAGAGCTCCGCATAATAAAAGGAACAGAGAACAGAGAATAGAGAATAAAAATTTCAACCTATCAGAAATCATTATATTGTGGAATACACAGTTTTTGATAAGTTGAAATTCTTATTCTCTATTCTCTATTCCCTGTATAGGTATGATCAACACGATGTTGCAAACGCTTTGAAGCGTTTTTTAATTGATCAGTTTGTAAAATTCTTTCTTCTAATTGGTCCATTAAACGCTTCAAAGCATTTGTAGCGATACTTTAACCACAGCTCCTGTTCCTTTTATTATGCGAAGCCCCTAACAGGGGAATACTCGACTGTAGTTGGTTGGTTCTTACATTCTGATCCAATTTAAACCCTCAATGAAAACTAGGCCAGTATTGTTAGGAGGGCCAAACGCATGCGTGTCCAATGTAGCTTCAGTAACGTACCGATCACTAGTAAATAGGAGGTCATTAGTCGCCTATGTAAAATATTTTTTAAAATATTGAAAATTTTAATTATATTTATATTTTACATATTTTACAAACCCGTCTAACACACTGGTCTTTAATAGTATCTCGTCGGTGGCCCATGCCCTAGTTTCCATCCAACCGAGGGTTTAATCCGGATCAGAATATACTTGTAAGAACCAACTACAGTCAAGTATTCCCCTGTTACAGTCGAACGACAAGTTCTTATGGAGGCCCATATAACATGTGCGCGCTGGTGAGAATAGACGTTTCTAATAGACTATCATTGTTCTTTTATATAGGTTACATGATTTTTACGCTCGCACATAACTCCAAAAAATGATTAAAAAATTGTTGGAACAATTGTTCTTAAGAAACAAAGTAAAAAACAAACAAGAAGCCTTGTACTTTAGACGAAAACTCGCGATAATTTATGCTATCGTGGGATGGAATACGTTTGGTATTCTGTTTTATAAAATTGTAAAACATAAAATCCCAGAAGACCCTACAGAACGAAGTAAATCATTTTTTATCGATTTTTTATTTTGATATTTTGTTAAAGAGAATGACGGAACATTTATTTTTCGCAGGAATGTCTTATGGACTTTTAAGTGAGAAACCTAGTAGTATGCGTGTATATCAAATAACAGGACTGACAGTCACCAATGATTTTGATATTGCATACAAGGATATTACTCAGGAAAAAGAGAATAATGAAGAAGAATGAAAAATAATTGCTAATGAAATTTAGGTAACAATTAATAATTATTATTTTTCAAAAATCATTTTCGTGTATTGCTGCACAATATGTATTATAAAAAAAGAAATTTTCTTTAGGTGTTACACTATATACATATTTATAAAATACAGAGTTCAATCTATCATTTATTATAATTTTTTATTATAAAGCTTCCAGGGAACTTTTCTTCAGTTAGCCAAAAGAAAAACAATATATAACAATTGATTGTTTAGTAGACTTCTCTCTCAGGGAAGAGATCTTCGTAAAGCAATAGCACCAACATTAGAATTGTCAGATTCCGGATTTAGTTCTTTCAGTCTTTGTTCCATTTCGCATAGTAATGCCGATCTACAGAGGCAAAAATATACAAAATATAAAATATAAAGACAAGATTGTACATGTATTGAAGATAATGTAAATCGTCATTGTTTCGACGAATCTTATTTCTCACCTATATTCCTCGTAACGCATTACAACTTCCTCCAGTTCCTGCTTGTACAGTCTGGTGAGCATAGCATTGAAACAGTCCAACTCGGGCAAACGAAACAATTCCCAACGCAGCTTGCGATCTAAAGCTATTGAGGCCCTGCTGTACACGTACAGCCAGTGTGGTATTTCCTCATTCAGATATGGATTGGCCGGTACCAAAACACTGTGAGAGTGAAAATGAGTATGCCGTGGTGGTGATACGACCCGCACAGCTTGCATCTCATGCGGGTAACATGGATGTTCATACTGAGCTTGGCGCGTGATGTGGCTGAGAAAGAAAGGCGAGATATTTTTGTTGTGACATATATCGATGGCCTGTCGAATCCTCTTCCAAGTTCACTCACTTAACGTAATAAACGCCGTACTCAGGAGATTCAATTCTCTCCCATCCTGTGGGTAAACCCTCTTTTTCAAGTGGATGTGACCAATGTGTGGTCTTAGTGTTATGATCGATGTAGTATTTTCGACCACGGAGTGTGAAATCAACTGACCATCCAGGCGGCAAAGGCAACTCATCCTGCTGCTGCTCATTCCGAGAACTCGATCTTTCCGAATAGCATCTACTATAGCTTCAACCGAAAATCGAAACTTGAAACACTATATTTTCAACAAGCATAAGATAAGCAATAATTTTCATATTAAATCTCTTTATTTTAAATAATTTATGTTCGTAATTATAGAATGAAAAAATTGTATCAATTTCAATGATATGATTTTAACATTATTTAATAGAGATGCTACAAATTTATAACATATTCGGCCCGAGTGATTTGCATCAATCTGGGTTGGATTAATGACGTAAAATTGTTCGATATGATTGGTTCTTGCTTTTGGTTCTTTATAGATCTAAATGTATAAATCTGTATAAAGCCTGTCCAATTTAAGCTCCAGATCCAAAACACAAAGTCATTGACGCAAAAAAATTCAATGTGGGTAAGATTTCGGGAACCGTAAAGTATTGAAATGTATCTGACAAGGGGAACACCAAGTGATGGAGTCAGAGATTTTGATGCGCTTTTTACAGGCTGTTCTTTAGCGAAAAAAAACGATACATGTCCGGCCGTTTCAGCCATTGTCCCATAGTTTCGAAGAAACCGATTTTTCAAATAATTATTGTAATAATTTGAAAAACGTACTGTATAAATGAAAATATCAATATTTTTATAAATTTTATTTAAAAAGCGCATAAAAATCCCCGATCCCATCACCTGGTGTTCCTCTTATGATGCTTATCAATACTTTATAGTTCCTAAAATCTTACTCCTAAATTTTTTTGCATCGATAGCTTTGCGTTTTGGCTCTGGAGCTCAAATCGAACAGGCCTATAAATCAATCATATTGAAGAATTTTATATATATATATATATATATACAGGGTGGGCCATCTATTGGTACGTTTTTGAATTTCGTCGTATGGCAACACCGAACGAGCTACAGACCCGAAATTTTGACAGTTTATTAGTCATACCGTCCGCGGCACGAAACAACATGTTTTCTCTTGAAGAGCGTTTTGAAATTTTAAAAACTTATTTTCAAAGTCAGTGCTGTGTCGCCGAAACTGTACGAATTTTGAAAAGAAATATGGGTCGTGATAGAGCACCCACCGAAGGAGCTATACGCAAATTGGTGAGGAAAGTTCGTGAGAAAGGGATGTTAGTGGATGACATTATATTACGACTTATATATATATATATATATATATATAGTTTATACACAATAGTTGCGAAGCTGCTTTTTCTGCTGAATGCAGCCATTAAAATCGTGGAAAAAAATTTGTACATTATTCACGCTTTGGAGAAATAGACATTGCAGAAAAAATCAAGCAGATTTTCTTGAACTTTCAATTTTATCAAACATTTAATATTTTATACTTTATTTTATAAAGAAAGAAAATTATCGAATTTAATATACATTATCTATAGAAGAATTATTATCTGGAGCATCATTATCTTATTGTATCAAATTGAAAAATAAAACTCAAGTGGTGCTATTTTTATTATTTACTTAATGTCAAAATGAAACTCACGTGATACTATTTTTATTAATGGTTCTTTTATATCGACTTAATTCTTTTTTTATGCAGAATGATTAGAACAATCATATTAAATCGCATTATTATAATCCAATTTAAAGTATTTTACAGCACTCTCATTATTCCGTTTTATTCAGATTATCTTTATTTACAAATGCAAAAAAAAATCAACGTGTCATTTCTCGCTTATGACGTCAATTCAATATAGGTGAGGCGAGTACTCAGGAGTCTTCACAGGATGTGCAAAACGTCACCTATGCGTGTTGTAATTTAGAGCAACAATAATTCAAAGTAATTCGTAGTATAAAAAATAGACATATATGAAAATATGGAAACTAAAATCATTCTCATTGAAAATCATTCTCATACCTAGCATTATGACGATAAATGGAGTGATTATAATCTTCGTAACCATCGACGTCGAAAGGCATGTAAGGCATTTGTGGTGTCTGGACCCTATCCAGATGGTACTCGGATCCAGCGTATTGATTGATATAAGTATGTGACATTGCGGGTGACAGTTCGGCATGATACATGGGTGTTGCTGTCCTCGAAAACATGTAGTCATTCATTCCAGTATTAACAGATAGGCCGGCAAATCTATTATAAAAATAAAAGCATAAAATTGGAGGAATGTTACGACATTCCCTGGTAAAGTTTATTTCGTTCTTTCTTATTAATTATTTCATAGTTTTATTTCGTGTAAAATCATATTAAACATAAAATTTACTATTAACCTTTGAGTTAAGTCAGGAACAGAATTATTTGGTGTATATTTTCCCTCATGACTGCCCAGACCAACGGCGCTGTTCGTAGTTTTCATATTTCCAAACTTTTGCACCATACTAGGTTGCGGAGAAATGGACTATGACACGAGAGAAGCATCGATAAAAATCAACATCTTCAGATGTCTTCTTATATGTTTCAATGATTCTTGATCAGCTGCTTGGAAATTATGAGATATATCGTATATAACTTTTTCTTAGCGTTGATAAAAAATTGATAGACATGTGTTATCTGTTTTTAAACTCAGAATTTATGTTTTGCACAAGGATATATGCAAATATTATTATCTTATATAACAAGGATTGGGAATAAAATGTTATTTACCGATAAAATTTTTTAAATTTAGGCCGATGAAAATAAATCTTAATTAAATTAAAGAGAAATTCTATAGGACCTAACTCGTGCATAATATAGAAGAGCATAGAAATCAACGCGAGTTTTCAGCGCGGATCTAACAATTAAAATTTTGTTTATTTCTAATTGTACAATGTGACCTTTAAATATAAACGTTTGGCCTTTATTAGGTCATCCTTAGTATTATAGAATTACCGTTGAATGTATGAAATTGCATTAAAAATTATTCCACTAGGCACATAATTATCTAAACATAATATTCTTTTTCCATTATATGAAATCAAATAGCTACTCACCAATAATCCTATAAGAAGAATTAGCTCATATGTACCTCAGTACATATGAGCTAATTCTTCTTATAGGATTAATTAAATAAGACGAATCATATAGGATTTCAAATTAATTCGGCTTATTCGAGTAATGTTTTTCGCAATAAATTATTTGCAGATTTAAGATTCTCATTAATATCAGATTATTAGAATATTATTATAAAGATGCTTATTAGCATCACAAATTATTAAATTGCTTATCAATTTAATAAGTAAATGATATTACTACACAGAGAGAAAAATATTTAGCATTTGTGATTATAATTGCATAGTTAAAAAATTATGAATTAATATTTTTTATGAACTTATACAATTTTCAGTTCAAACTAACTGTGCGACGATTATTTGTCAATCTTGAAATAATTAAAGTCCTAAATCGGAGCTGGAATATTACAAATTAATTGACAACACGAAGAAAAATATTTGATCAAATTAACTGAAATTCTGGTAGAAAATGAACGATGCAGAATTCTGATTAAGTTTATTTCTGATTAAATCTACTAGAATTCTAGTAGATTTGATCAAAGAAATTCTGAATGTTAGTTATCTCAACTAAATTTTTAGTAGATTTAACTAGAATTCTGGATCGTTCATTTTCCATCAGAATTCCAGTTAATCCAATTAAACATTTTTCTCCGTGAATCCATCTAATATTAATGCTGCAAAGCATCTTAATTACTGATTTGATGCTAATAAGCGCCTTAAAAACTATAAATAATTTATTGCGAAAAACATCCCATTTGGGTAATATTTCGGACTCGGATTTTCTGTATTACAAAATTTATGTAAAAAATCTCAGCCGGATTGTTTTAAAATTGAAAATTTAAGTAACTCGTAATTTGTAAAACTGGATATGTATATGTATAAATTGAAATTCTGAAATATGCAAGAAGCTCAAGCTCTTCCCTCTCCGTCTCTCTCTCTCTCTCTCTCCCCCCCCTCTCTTGGGCTTAAAAAATATTTCTCTCCTGTTTTCATATATCTAATGTCACTGTTGTTTGTTGCTTTTATTAATATTCAAACAAAAAATTTAAACTAAGTATGTTACGATAACTTATATATATATATTTACTTAGTTATTTTTTAAAAATAATTTCCAATTCCTATTACGTATAACATTATAACAATTTATTGATCAACGAAAAAATTTTTCAGAAAAGGTTACAATAATCTCTTGGGAATATATAGCAATAGCAAAAAGATTTGCTTATACAGTAATAAAAAAATTACTTTTGGAAATAATAAAAAATAATATTATAATTTAATATTGGTAAATCTCAATACTTATTTGCTGGCACGAGTAAACCTTCAATTTTATTTTTATTCTTTTAATGAATTCATATCAAAGAACATTACATAATGTGATATAGTATATAATACATTTATGTACAATAGAATTTTTACCGTAGAACTTGGCATCATTGGATGATTGTTACGCCGCCTAGGTTTTTTGTTCGGTTCTGTTGTCCACACATTGATAACTAAATATAAGTAATATGAGTTGTATAATTGATATTTCTTTTGCAAAGTATTAGGTGTTGGAATTAATTCGTAGCGTTTTTTAATGAAAGAATGTTATTTATTTCACATGAGCATTAAAAAATACATTAATGAAAGTACTTCCCATCACTTGTAAAACGCTACGAATTAATTCCAACACCTAATATAATAATAGTGCTAGTTAGAATATGGGTGATATATGAGGAATGAAGGAGTGAAAGACTTTATTTAAAAAAAAAAGGAAATACATTTAATTAATCAACTGTTTTTATCAAAAATTTACATTCATATAAATTTTTTGTATTAGTTCGTGTGAATAGTTTTGTGTGAATGTCGAATATGATGTCGAATATGATGCTCCTGAACGATATATATGACAATGAAAAACTTTACATTTCTAATTATAATTAAATTAAGTACAAGATAATAGGATAAATTCATAATGACAAAAATGTATAATACATGAAAAAAACGTTTTTCCTAATTTAATTTGATCTTAAAACTTCCTCTTTTACACTCAATGATTTTATACTATAGTATTATAATAAATTTACATTTGTCGTCGATCTTTATGTATAAAATCATATTTGTTTTACAACTTAAATAAGAAACGGCAAGAGTAATGAGCAATACTAAATATTTGCAAAACCAAATATTTATATAGACTTGTTCCTTTATCACTCTGCTATATGTACTACATAAAAAAATTTTCTCGTGCTTTCGTTCAATTCAAATATGCATCTATTACCATTTTCAGTACCAGTATATACTAGTGCAGTTAGATAAAAAACAAACCAAGTTGCAAACGTCTAAGTGCTAAGAAGGAACATATGGCGAAGAAAAGAGAAAAGAACAAAAAGTAGATTTTTGAAATACATACTTGGCATCTCAGGTGGCGTTTCTTTCTTTACATATTTGCCAATTACTCCCTCCTTGATCGTTCTCAGATCCTTATTCTTTCTTGATAACATGTTGCGAATCGGTCTTGTCGACAATCGCGCGAGAAAGAAATATTAAATCGGAGCGAGAAGCTACCACTAAGGTTATCTTCGTCTTCAGGAATCAGAAGACGAAGATAGTCTTAGCCATGGTTGTACAAAAAACATCACTGATTAGAATCGTGTAGCTCGGTCAAGTGTAAACGTTGTACATACAATATAATGACGTTAACAATATCAAAACAACTTAACCTATTAAGCTATGGGTAATTGTTTAGTTGAGCTTCCTCACCTCTAATTTTATGCTAAAATTATGATAAAATTATGCTCATTCGATGTTTTTTTGCGTGAAACAATCGAATCTTATGAATTCTTTAGGAAAAACTACCGCTCTTTCGAGTTCAGATAATTAATCCGTTACAATTCAGATTATTTAGGTTAGAAAATCTGTCATAGTTACGCTAACAGCCAACCCTGGACTCTGGTAAAAAAAAAGTTGATAGAAAACGATTGAGAACAATAGGATTTCCTAATTTATATCGTTTTTTATAAATTTATATCATTTTCTATTGTCAACCTCACGAGCATCACGATTGATTGGATATAGTGATGGGCGATACCATGATGTATAAAGGCGCCTTTTCATGCTTAACGCTCGACGCTCATTTTTAAGGTGCCTTTTCATGCTCGACGCTCATTTTTGGCGTCAAAATAAGGCATGTGAAAAAAATTGATAAATCAGCCCGAATTCTCATACAGCAACAGCGCTTTGACACAGAGCTGATTGGTGAAAAGCTGATTGTAGGGATAAAATATACCCATTACCCGTTTTTCAATCAGTGTCAAAGCGCTCTTGCCCGTATGAGAATCCGGGCTCAAGAGTTAATTTTGATCACCTATTTTGGTGATCTATTTTGACTCTGAAAATGAGCGTTAAACGTTAGCACGAAAAGGCACCTTTAAGGCTGAAATACAATTAAAGGAACAAGGAATAACGAGCTGTTCAATTAGAGTTAGGGGATATAATATCAAACTTACATACCAGAGCTCTGATTGGATGACTTATTATTCCCTGTTGCCTGTGCCTATTGTGTTTAAGCCTCTAACGTTATAACAGGTCATGTGATAAAAATTAATGAATATCAAGCGTTATGACACAGAATGTTGCATGGTACATAAGGGAATCAATTGAAATTCTTCTTTTCTATGGAATGGAAGGAAGGAAAAAATTCTGATTAGTTAATTCGCTTATGCACTATGCATTATGCGTTATGCAAGAGTTTGTGCCGCGGCCATGAAAATAAACGTTGAGCGTCAGCATGAAAATGTACCTTAAAAAGAAAAGGAATCCGAAGTACACTACATCGTACCTCGGAACGCATCCTATGTTTGTTGCCCCAACAACGCCAATTGAGGTGAATTTAGGAAACCGATTAAAAGAGTTCGAGCGTAAGGTGTTTCTTACTGAAGACAGAAACAAGTTTTTTGAAACAATCTTTTGTTTCAGGATAGTAAAGTATTCGTAGTGTTACAAAAAAATGATAAGATTTAGCCTCTCGCATTAAACGTAACCTCTATAGCCTTGTTCACGTACGAGATCGCAGTAGATTGCTGTGGACGGAATGGCGGTTGGCTCAACGAAGGTGGTTCAGGTGACAAACATCGCGCCCCAGGCCACCAAGGATCAGATGCAAACACTTTTTGGGTATCTAGGCAAAATCGAGGATATCAGGTTATACCCAACGATTAGGGATGTCGCCGTACCCGTACAGTCGCGCATATGTTACATCAAGTTCCATGACCAGGGTTGCGTCGCTGTAGCACAACATATGACCAATACTGTTTTTATCGATCGTGCATTGATAGTGATCCCATATCAAAATGGAGATATTCCGGACGAGCAGCGTGCCTTGGAGTTAACCAACAATGGCACAGTTGTACCAGGTAAGAGTATGGTTTAGACTACTGATCTATAATAGATACCTATAGTAAATCAGGCCTATCCAACACTTTATTTATGAGCTGAACACTTCCAACTTTTTACAGTCTTGATAGAGCAAGACCGAGCAAAAATAACAAGGGATAAACGCCAGGATTTAGTTGTATCCAAGTAGCATAGAATGAAGGAGTCTATTCTTCAATTTGTTATTATAGTAGCTGTTTTTATTTTGTTTGTTTGACACTCAAAAATTATAATAAAATTTAGTAAAACGTTTAGACATTTAATCTAGTCATCATCAGTTATTATAAAAATCACTGATGTATCAATGATATTGATATATTACTCAATTACTGTATCAATATCTTACGTATACATAAGTCATAAATTTAATAAATTTTTATATAATTTTTAAATTTTTATTTAATTTTGATAATGTTTTAATTAGACATCTAATTTCAATTCTACGAACTACATTCTTTGTGCAAACTACTAGTCTGTGGATTACTATTTTATAAGTACTGACTGTATTGCTTACAAACTTATTTTACAATGTAAGCATAATTGTGAATAGTTGTAATTGTAAGAATTGATTACAATCGAATATTCTCTATTTGATTGTGATTGGTGAATTTTTATAACTATATTTGTGCAATTGTAAAATAGGTTTTGTATGATGCAAATGTTGTCATAACATGACAGCTCTAGAGCATTATATTAGACTAAGAAATGATAAAGAAAATCTTAATTTCAAATTTTTTTTGTTATTCTCAGCATGAACTCTATCTCAAAGGTATTAATATATATACATATTTCAATTCTGAAAAATAACCTTCGAATCTATAAAAGGGAACACTTACATTATGACTAATCGTCTTCAGGATTTTCTTAAAATAAAAATTTACAAGTAACTATTTTTTATTTAATTTTTCGAAAACTTGGTATAGTACTTTGAGTTCCGAATTTTGAACTTTTAAATTTACACCTTGTATGTAAAATATTCTTTTTTTTAATTTCCAAAAAATGCTAAAATCCAAAAATTTATCTTTTTTAACATAGATCTTAGTCTTTTTTTATTGTTTCAGGTCTCTATCCATCAGAACCAAAGTTACCACCGAACGTTGTGAATGCTATTGAAGGTATTCCTCCAAATCATGTGATTACCACGATGGATCCTAAGCTAGAGGCGAATAGCTTGCCGTCCTATCCGCACCTACCAGGTCATTTGGACAGCAGACGTATCGAAGAGATTCGTCGGACGCTTGTAGTGGCAAATTTAGATACATCGGTGAGCCCTGAGCAGCTGCTGGACTTCTTCAGTAACAACAATATAGAGATCAAGTACCTGCGTATGTGCAGTAGGGACTCGGATGCCGATCATTATGCACTGGTGGAGCTGTCTGAACAGGCAGCTGTGATTGCGGCGTTGCTGCTGAATGGAAAGCAGTTTGCAGAACGATCAATCAAGCTGTACCACTCAACGCAGGCGATCGCCAAACCAGAGGCAAAGAGCAACGAAGCTGCACAAAAGGAAATTGAAGAAGCAATGTCGCGGGTAAAAGAGGCACACAATCTCATCTCTGCGGCAATCGACCCGATGATCGGTATGCTCTCCAAGGATAAGCGAAGCAGAAGTGGCTCGCGCAGCCGTAAGTCTCGTTCGCGATCCCGTGGACGTAGCCGACGCTCGAGATCACGTAAGCGTTCGCGATCACGCCACCGACGCTCGCGATCTCGTCATCGGCGTCGATCGCGCTCGCGCTCCAAACGATCTCGATCGAAAGATCGCAGGCGCAACTCTCCATCGAGACGACGCAGCAATTCGCGTAGTCGCCACCGTTCGCGTAGCAGATCGAGAAGATCGAGGTATAACTAAACAATCTTTTGCTTTGCCAAAGTCATATTGTATTCACACACACACATATATATTGAATTCTACTTATATTTAATGTATAGCGAATTCGGTCACTTTTGCACTGCGCTAGATCAGTGCATACTAAAAGCTGCTATACATGAAATTAGCAAATTATAATGTAAAAGTATATGAATATTTTATACGATTAAGTATCTATTAATGATATCGTCACGTTATTTAATATAATATACATGTTTTATACATTATTTTGTTGTCAAAGTTGATTATATTGTATTATTGCACTGAGATATTTTATATAAAGCAGCTTTTAATATACACTGAACCAGTGTAGTGCGAGTGATGGAACAATTATAAATTCTAGAAAAATATAAAGTGTATTATAGAAAAATGTTTCAGTATGGAAAAAAGGAATTCAGGATGCGAATGAAATCTTCGTCTTTAAAGAGATTAGTATATTTTTAATACATATATTAATACATGTATTAACTTTTTATCTCGTCAAAGGTCACGTCGATCACCATCTAGGTCAAAAGAGCGGAAGAAGAGATCACCGCGTCGTCGCAGTCGTTCACGTTCACGAAGCAAGGGCTCTACATCCAGGTCTAGGCGGTCGCGTTCAAAATCTAAGTCCAGATCATCCAAATCCAAGTATTCCGTGGACAAGAGCAAGGATAAAGATCGAGAAAGGCGCAGCAAGGATAAGTCAGATAATGGTAAGAGAAGCGATAGCGATCGGGAGAGAGCCGAGAAAGAGAGCAGTAGAAGCGAGAAGAAATCTAACAAGGAGAAACGATCGAGTGACAAATCGGATTCTAAACAGTCGGACGACAAGAGTAGATCGGAGAACGATAGCAAGGAGAAAGCAATGGATTCGGAAAATTAGACAAGGACTCCATTCATCACTGATATAGTTTTCCAAGTATCGTGAAATTCAACAAACTACCTGTCTTTATCGCTAATGTATTGGTACAGTGACAAATATATGGATATACAGTATTCTCTCGAAGAGGCAATTCGTATGTATTGACGATTGAAATGTATAGATTCAGTTTGCTTTTACAAATGAATCTTCATTTTTCTGGGAATCGGCGACAGTTTGATCTCCTCATCCTCTTTTTTTCCTTTTTGTATATTTTTAGATGACCTAGAAAAACAATGCTTCATTCAAAACAACTTAGCCAAGGGAATCTTTTATCGATATATATTATAATAATAAGCTAAATGGTTTGTAAAAAAAAAAAGATGAATGATGCAAAAAATTAAGTAGAAAAGAGTAGACCATATATTGTAATCGATTATAGGAATTCAATGTGCCTGTTAATTTAACATATTCTGTATTACTGTCGATGGTACACGTTAAAGTACGTCTATCGAGTCGAACTTCGAGTCGTGAGCATAATATTATATTAATGAACAAATCTACGGAAAATATTTTGTAGTTTCATGCATATAAATTTGTTTTTGTTGATTATATTTCTTAATTTTTTAAATTAAATTTATTCAAATTAGAGTTGTTTTCAATTTTTTATTTCAGATGAAGGGTTTGTTCCAATATAATCGAACCAGTTTCGAACTATCAAAAAATTGCGCATTATCTCAATTTGATTATACTGTGCAATAAAATTTTATAATGCACACAGGATCGATTCTATATCTTTAAACGAGGTGAAACTTACAAAGATGAGCGAATTTAAAATACTGATAATTTTATTAGTCAACACTTAGACAAATTTGCTCACTTTTGTAATTTTCTCTTTGGAGTCGATTCTGTATCTTCAAAGTGAAAATTACAAAAGTGAGCAAATTTACTAGGCGTTGACCAATGAAATAATCAGTATTCTAGTAAATAGTCTATTCGCTCTTATAATTATTTTTACCTCATTTCAAGATACAGAATCGATCCCCTTATTTGAAGATACAGAATCGATCTCCAGATTCTTGTTAACATCTAAACACAATGTAAAGATTGCGAAGACAACAGCGATAGCGAGTGAAACAGCGGTAGCTATTACTGTTACCTTCGCATTGTGTTTAAGCCTTTTACTCGTTGCCTCACGTTTATAGCAGGGAGCATAGACTCACATGCATGCATCTACAATGAGTAGTAGCAGTAGTGAATTAAGGAATAGGCGTAGAAATCGACCAATCGTAGTTGAATGTGAAAAAAATAATCAACTATGATTGGTTGATTTCTACGCCTACTCCTTAATCAACTACTGTTACTGCCTATTGTAGACCATGCATTATATTGGGTCATCTAAAAAATATCCGCGGTTTTTTGTCACTAGACACAACTTTGTGTTGACCATTAATACCATCTTAAGACGTGACTTAAGCCGGTGATCCAATCAGGATACTGCTTTAGATTTACGTACTCTAACAGAAATAAAAATATTGGGTCATCTAAAAAGTATCCGCGGTACTTTGTCACTAGATATATGACCATCAACACACATCTAGTGACAAAAAACGGATACTTTTTAGATGACCCAATAGCAGTAAACTTATCCATAAGGCGAGTTTCAATCGATTAAAATTCACTTTATAGGTTATGGATAAGTTTACTATTATTTCTATTTCCGTTAGATTACGTAGACCTAAAGATCCTGATAGGCTCATCGATTTAAGTTTATGTCTTACGGTCACTGTTGCGGAATTTTATGCGACAGCCCTTCACACATGAAATGCATGACAGAGCATAAGCATAACATAAGACTGGACCAATGAGCATCTAGCATAATGTCACCATATTGATTTACATAAGATGCTCATTGGTTTAGGATTATTCCATACAAAACTTGCATAGCTGCATAAAAAAAAATCATCCAATCATATTTTTAATTTGTCTTTATGACAGACATGTGATTGGATAATTTTCTTTATGCATATGATTATACGGCTATGCAAGTTTGTATGGAATGGTCCTTAGCGGCCTTATGTTATGCTTATGTCCTGTTATGCATTTCATGTGTAAAATTCTTAAGAATTGACTCATAATCAAGTATTGCCTTTTCAGACCGCTATTTCATTTATGCGTTTTTGTCGTAAGACAAATTTTTCAAGGCTGTTAATTGGCTATAAGATAGAAAGATCCGAGGACATCTCTGTCCTGCACACATTTGTCCTACGCAAAAACACACAAATGAAATAACGATTTCATTCGACAGTACACAATTCTACAATTATAAGGCTACTTTCACATGGACCGCAACTTGCGTAAGCGTAACTTGCGTTAATCAATGAATCAAATTATGGGAGTTTTCCAGCAGAGGCAAATCGACACAAGAGTCATTTCAGCTTTGTTTTTTACTGAATTATTGAACAACGACAGAATGACTCTTGTATCAATTTGTATCTTTTGCTGGAAAGCGCTCTATTCATAATCCGGTATTCATAGTCAGGGGATCGATTGTGTATCTTCAAATGAAGTAAAAATTACAAAAGTGAGCAAATTTACTAGAGTATTCATAATTTAATTCGTTAGTACCTAGTAACTAACCTTGATTCACTTTTATAATTTTCACTTTCTTTCAAAATCCACAATCGACCACATTTTATACTCAAGATCAACTTAAGTACGGTCTTAAGAAGTCACGAACCAATCAGAGGGCTGCATTAGTGTTTTAAGATTACTTAAAGACGATCTTAAAATAAGAATCAACTATGAATACCGACCTATATCAGTTATTATGCCTTATTCTAGTTAAGACGATTTTATTGCTCTTACTCTGCTTTCTTTTCTGCGATTGTAATTGGTCGCACTGTTCCATTTTTCTGTAAATTTTCGCTTCATGGGACGCTGGCCTTATACTTACTTTACGCTGGATGTGATGAGCGCTGAGCGATATCCAATGAAAGCTCTGCTTTGCATCAAGTGAGAAAAAGCAGAGTTTTCATTGAATATCGCTCGTCACATATTGCTTATCGTGTCCAGTGTGCAGTAGGCATTATACTTTAAAATTTCATTTGTAGATGCCGCTTTATTGTAGCAAATTCATTATGGTAGCGTTTGGCCATTTGAACAGTTTGTGACAACATTAAAAGCGATAATCAAAGCACATATGCAATTACATTAAACGAAAAAGTAACAATAAAAATAAAGAAAATAATACATGTTATTTTTTTTATATCTGCTAAAATCTTAAGGTAATTTTGCGTTTCCTTTATTTATTTTTAACAATTTTTAAACTGCTTAATTATCCATTTTAATTATAAAGATATCAAAAATATATTGTATTCTTAAACTTTATAATATCATGCCTAATTCGATGCCTCATTCTTACCATCGTGGGTCATTAGAATTCGTTCATGTTTTCACCTATTTAAAATGGTTCCAAAATTCTCTAAAAATTCATAAATCTACATTCAACTTTCTAGAACAAATGTTTAAACTTCATTTGGAAATAAAATATAGTGTAAGTTATGATTATCAAAAGACCCACAAGTTAGGAAAAAATAAAGAATCACTGTTCACTGATCCATAATAGGAAAGTATGGGTTAGGTTAATTGTATGTATAATCATTAATTTAATATTAAATTAATTGTTGAAAAACTAAAGAATTTAATATTTTGTTTAATAATTCCTTTGAACATATTTGAAAACATAGTATTTTATAAATATTTATGTTTTATCTTTTTTTTTTACATTATATATGTTTAATAACATTAGATTGTAAGAAATCCTTTTCATGATTATTTAAAGGGCTTAGATCATTAGAAATTAATTCTTTTATAGAGAAACATGGCTACGGAATTGTCATCAAAGGAATTTTCTTTGAGATGGAATGACTTTTGCAACAACTTAACTTCAGGCTTTCTTTCTCATTTAAATGAGAACAATTTGGTTGATGTAACAATTGCTGTAGAGGGACAATTATTAGCTGCCCACAAGCTAGTTCTATCTGTATGCAGTCCTTACTTCAAAAATATATTCAAGGTATGACTTTATTGTTAACAATGTCATGTAAATAAAATTGTACTTGAGTAACACTTCAAGTTGTTTTGTAGGAAAATCCTTGTCAACATCCAGTGATAATATTGAAAGATGTAAAGCATACAGAAGTAATATCTCTGCTGAAGTTCATGTATCAAGGAGAGGTGAATATAAAACAGGATGACTTATCTACTTTCCTAAAAGTTGCGCAAATGCTGCAAATAAAAGGATTAGAAGGTGGCGAGGGACACATCATACCATTGTTAAATGATTATGTCAATGTGTTAGATTCACATGATTTCAAGGATGTAAACAGTTTATCTGATGTTTTAAACGAGAAAGAAGACAAGAACAAAATTCCAGATGAATCTGTACACTCGCGCAGGATAACCAACAGGAATAATAAAACGAGAAAGAAACAGATGGTTGAGAACAATTACAATTCGATCAAAAAGTTAAAAAATGAATCAAATGTTGACGGCAAGGATGATATTTGTCTCTTGTCAGATAATAATGATAAATCAGATAACGTGAATGATTCCAATTATGAAAAGGATATTAGATGTAACAAGACTAGTAAGGCTATTAATAATAGTGAAAAAATAATTGAGTTGTCCAACGAACAAAATTTGGAAGGAACCTCATTATTACAGTCAGGTATTTTATTATATTATTCATAAGCATAATGAAATATTAATTTACTGATTGCAAGATATTTATATTAAACTAATCATTTGATTGTTGTGTGAAACGAATTGATTAAAAGAAAATTGATATAAAGTTTTTGATATAGACGTGGAACCAGTGATCTACAGACTATCTGCCAGAGGTAGACCACAGTTGGTCCACGAAGGATACGTGTACAATATGACCTCTCGTTCTAAAGTATATAATAGCTCACACTACCGTTGCGCGGAGCAGCATCGCGGTTGCCGCGGTAAATGTTCCGTGATCGCTGAGAGATTCATGCCGACGGGGGTGCACGAACACAATCATCCACCGAGTTATCAATCGGAGTACAATTATCGAAAAAAGAAGGGTCTAGACACTGATATCAGAGAAAGACTGGTCCAATGATGCATTTAAAGACATTTAAATCAAGATGTTTCATCTTCTGTGTATGTGTTCACATACGCGCGCACACTGTTTGATTGTGCATGCACACACACGTCGATATCCAGCAATTGGAACAGGTAATATGTTTAGTCGGAAAGAGACAACATATTTTTTATCTAAATCTGAATAAAAATGTTATTTTTGTATTATATGCATACCTATTATATGTATACAGAGTGGATGCTAAGTGAATTTGTGAGAGGAATAACTCCTTCAAATCTTTTAGAATATACTTAGTACCTATTCTGTATATAATTGTCTCTATATATATAATTGGCTCCATAATATAGTAATCAAACAAAAATATTTGTAATAAAATCCATGATTAGAGATATAAGTTTAGATATTTTCAGTCTAAGTCAATGCTCAAGATTTGCAGTTCTGGGTACTGGCTTAAAGTACTTTCCATTCATTACAGATTTCAGAATGATAACGCTATAAGCGAGAAAATATACGAAAATGATTACAAAATATATCAAAATAGAAAGATTTTCAATAAAGTATTTACACTTAATAAAGGATATAATCCATTTAATGCTACAAATGCTTCGAAGCATTTGACTGAAGATCCAATCAGAAAAAAGAATTTTATTAATTAACCAAAGAATACTTTAAAGCATTTATAGCATCAAGTGGATCATAGCAAGAGTACACTTATAAAATATATCGAAAATTGTCTTTCCAGAATAGAATAAAATCATATTGATTTCAATTTGGTAGCTTTGTTTCGTCATATGCTTTATTTCCTTTTCTGATTAGGAATAATTCAATTTTAAATATGCCAATTTTGATTACCGAAAGGGGAATTTTTGATATATTTTACGTTCTATGTAAAATGATTGCAAATATTGCTTTATTATTAAAAAATACATCTTGATATATAGTTTTCCAAAAATTTTCGTTACATATTTTTCTATGTAGACCTATTCTGTAACTTCTTAACGACAGTTTGATATCGTTCTGCTGTCATTGCGTAACTTTTTTATTATAGCATAATATCTGCGTAACGACATTCCTAAGTGAAATTATTGTTGTGAAGTTTCAGAATGAGCTAAAAAAGTATAGAAATCGACTTTTATTTTACAAAAGCAAATTTAAAAAACAAAAGCCAGAAAGCACATAATAGATGTAATATAAGCAATTTTTAATAGTTCATATATTATACTTAACATATGAAAAAACGTTTTTGACCTTTACTTAGTCTCTATCAGTTCTAGCAAATGATAACAAATTAAAATTTAAATCTTGACACAAATAATTCCAATAAATAATAAGTAATGTTTTAATGAATAAAAATAATGCAAAAGATTAAACAAAAAATATAATAAGAGACTATGTCATATACTAAACAATTTCAAATATGTAAAAAATAAGTCGATAAAATTAATCAAGATAAAAATTCGTCAGAGACGAGATTCCTGTAAGTCCATAAGAGAGTGTATAAGTTAGTAGGATAGTATAAAGTTTGATTCCAATAAATCATAGCACGTTTTTCATGATTCTCTCCACTGCCACTCACCCGAAGTCGTGGCCTGAAGTCCATGGTGGAAAATTATGATTTATTCGATAATATAGACGGATCCCTCATGTAGCTTCTCGGAGTCTTCTTATTAAATTAATGACTTCTTCCTCCAGATAAACATGGAGATCAACATAGTCAGAACACGAATGTCGTAAATAGTATACGAAAGGACGAAAATGTAAATCACAACTCAAATGGGTACACAAAATATAATCGGCAGATGTTCCTGTACGTATAGCTGGTCATAAAAAAGTTGCAACACTTTTTTTGTGATGGATTTCAGAATTCACCAAACCATTGGTTCTTATTTATGGATCTACTGGATAAATAATCGGCTGTGAGTGTTTCCAATAACTCAAGTTTGAATTAGTTCCACTAGGATCAAAAAATATCTAATAAAATTGAGTTACTGTCGTTTCCGCGCATCATGTAATAGCACTCTAAAAGTTAGCCAATCAAAGCTAAAAGATTTTGAAAATTCTTGACTGATTGGTTAATTCTTCTGATACATCTTTCGATTGTTGTTTGGGAAAGTATGTGCGGACCTCCTAAAGCGTATTCAGATTCCCACATGGATGCTCCCCAGGTATCATGTCACTCTTGTCTAATGTTTGATAAACAAGGATGGAGTGATACCTGGGTGATACTCTAGTAGGAATCTGAATTCAGCACTAATGGAATAACTCTCATTCCGTAATATGTATCTTGGTAATTTTACGACCTTAACTAATATCTCGGTTCGCAAAGTAGAATAACGCTTTTTTATGCAAGAACGTGTCGAATAAGCCTAATTTCATTGATTTTTGAGGTAGCTAAACTAAACATTAAATGTACAATACATACAAGTATGATAGATTATTATTTGATTTTTATCTATTCAACCATCACTTCAACGTGTTTTAACGTCATTTGTTACCATTATTTCCAAGAAGGCGCTTGCGTATGCACGCGTGCGCGTGTGCTCTCATTTTATTATTCAAATTCTCACATATATAATAAAAGATAAGAATTTAAAAAATTGAGCATTACTGTATTATCGCTATAATTACAAAAAGAATCATTTACATTAGCATAATTAACAAAGTTAGATAAAGATTAACAAATCGAGATACTTCTTATCCACTTTTTATTCCTATATAAATCGTGATGGAAGTAATATTTATTAATATATGAATATATTATAAGCTAGTGGAAAAATCAATGGAACCCACTCAGAATATGGGATTCTTTGTTTTTACTACTAACAGTTACAATTAGTGTGCTACGATTGCTCCACTGGAGTGATCTTATGATTATTCCGGTCATCTATTATTCAACTTTAAATGGCTTTAAGATTTTCTTTATTTTCCTACTTTAATGTAATGTCTCTTTTTGAATATATTTAATTAAGATTGACTTTCCAATAATATATATAATTAAGTATTGCCTCCGATTTTTTATATAGGAATGAATTTACAAATACTATCGAATAAGAAGTGCCTCGTTACTTATAGACATAATAAAATGGATTGCAGTCTGCCGAGAATTGTTTAAAATGCAAAGAGGTATCGGCGAAAAATCTGTCTCCCATTTTGCGATTTTCCTCCTAATTCTGTGAAAGTATTTCCTTGTTTCGTACATGTTTGTAAAAATCTCCAAAATCTTGTTTCATTTAATATTTATCCTATATAAATGTCGAATCACTACACAGTCTCAATTTTCTCAACAAGAAAAAATTTTAAATTTTCCAAACTTCTGTCTCTTTCCAGTGTTTTTTAAACTCGCTACCATCCCCTTGGTTAAATCAGGTATAATTCAATGGAATTTTCTTATTGTACAGCAACAAAGATATTTTCATTGATATCGCTTCGCCATTTTCCTTTCTAACTTGCGCATTTTCTTCTCGTTCATCTCAGATTGCTCTTGTGGCTGAGCAAAGAACCACGGAGCCAAAATTTGTTTCCAAAGCACCCAGCTTCCCCTCAATGGTGCCTGTAGAATTTCCAAAATATGCAATAACAAGAGTTCCACATATATGCAATCTTTTTGTGACATTGAATAAGGAAAGCAATGCAAATGATTTATCGAAGTACCTACCAAAAGCCACAATAACCAGAAGTAGTTCGAAATAAGGGACAGAATTTGCACTCCTGATGTTAATATGATTAAATCTTTGAAATGTCTGTGAACAAAATTATAATACTTCGTTTAATGAACAATAGGATCCAAATAACACTGGACATTCTCTCTCCAAGGATGTTCATTTTAAATTCAATTTATTTTTATCCGCTTATAACAAATATATATTTCATGAATCTGAGAGATCTAATTTGAACATTCTATGAAGTTCCAATGTCTAGAAGTGAATGTCCAATAGACATACTATGGACGTCCTCATGCTATCTAGGGAGAAAGTAATAACGATGAGAAGAGTACAGCAAAAACTTACTCTGCTATACCACCTTCCATGTTGAGATCAACACCTGGATCCAGGAGCTGGCCGGATTCAGAGTACGTGGCGCGAGCCATATACGACATGAATTGGTAGCTTCCTATATATATAATTGCAGAAAATGCCATTAGACTCTGTAACGATAATACACAGTTAGGCGTTTCATAGCTGTACAATTATATTATCGGTATCCACAGGTTTGTTCGCGTCGCATGCTCCAATGGGCTCATTGTAGGAGCTGTAGTAGAAGTACGTTAAAGCATGTTGGAGTATTCGACGCGAATAAATCTCATCAGACACGAGATTTAACTTACTATTGTCAGTGCGTTGAATTCACGCAACATCATCGTTACGAAATGCATTCCCATTGCGCCTAAGGCCATGTAGATGTAAAAACTCAGCGTAGAGACATTCTCTTCCTTTATTTGCTTTGCTCCTTTGGTCAATACCTTACCTTTCTTTGTCTGTACAGAGGTACGTTCAGGAATTACGTCCAGTTAATTCTAAGCTATGATTTATATTACGTGTATTCAGGATTGGGAACGTTACTCATAAAAATAGGCGTTACTATTAATTTTTTTTATTTGTAACTTAATTGTTACTATTATTTGTCACTAATTTTAAAAAGTAACGTATTATCATTATTTAGAAATGATTCATGATCTTTTTCATTACTTTTATATAATGTTAAAGTTAAAAAAGATTTTTTTAACAGGAAATAGAAGTACGCTTTACTTTTTATCGTTACTTTGTTACAATAACAATTTGAAGATTCGCAACATTTGATAATTGTTATAATAACAATTTGATAATGATGTTGCGAATCTTTTAATGATAATTTTACGTACGGTAACAATTGGAAAAGTCATATTATTAGAATTGCCATTCAACCAAACTCTTTTAAGAGTATATATAAGAGAGACCGGGGCTAAGTAAAGAACCTTCTTTTCAATTGCAGTTTTCAATAATAAAATAAACAATTTTAGTCGAATAATTATTAGTGTTTTATAGTGATTATAAGACTACAAGATGGCAATAAAAAATTTTAGCGTTTGCAACTTTATTTCATCCATATACACAAAAAATGATGTGATTCGAAAAATGAAATTTCAAAAATTACTTTTGATCATCGAAAACACGTTTAACTATTTAAATATAATAACGCGGCATCTGAATTAATCAAACTTCATTAGTAAAGAAGACACATGATGCTTTCTACAAAATAAATTGGGAATAAGATATATTTTTGCCATTCAAAATTCAAATGCCAGTTTAGTCCCGGTCTCCCCTATTCTTTTTGAAGTCGAAAAATAGTGTACTCTTACTTTTCACTTATTGTACTTTTTTTTAAATAAGATAAAATTTAAAAAATTATTTAATATTTAAATTTATTGTTTTATAAAAAAGTTTTATAAACTTTTACTTGACTTGTACTAAAGCTGTGTTCGCTTTGGATAATATGTATGTAATATACATGTACAAATATTTATTTATATATTATATAGGAATTTTATTAAAGATTTGATTATATATATTTGTTGAAAAAACTTATAAGTTGCAAAGTACGTGGAATATATGAATCAATTTTATTTTCTCAGTTTTATTAACGTTAAAAAATCTCGTTACAAAGTAAAATATGAATAAATATATTTATAACTTTAAAACTAAATAAAGGCAAACAAAATTACATTCTAGAAATGTCGTTTTATTGAATATCAGCATTTAAAATAAAAAAAACCCCTCTCCATCTTTTTCTTTTTTTTCGAAAGTGTACTCTTTTTGTTAATCAATATATACTCTTTTCGTATATACTCTTTTCGTGCGACCGAGAATTGGCAACTCTATTCTGAAAAAAGTTATTACTGAAAAAAGTAACTTTTTATTTGTAATTAGTTACTTTTATTCGTTACTTGTAACGGAAAAAATAACTTATTGATACGTTATAAATTATTTATTACTTTTTTCAGTAAATAACGCGATCCTGTAACTTTTTCTTTAGAATGGAAACATGAAAAGTGAACATTTTTATGTATGAATGTATGTGTATGTACACACATTCATCAAAAAATTTTCACTTTTCATGTTCCGTCCTAGAGAAACTTACATGATCGATACCTTGAATTGAATTAATTGCGTTTTATGCTCTCTTATTGGTAGAGCGTGTAACATCAATCAATAATAAAGCATTTTCCAACCTAGGTATTGGTGCAAACCCGAAAATGCAATCAGACTACGGGTTAACGATTACGATCAATATTAATAATTGTCCGATTCTATTTCAGTCAATTGTGATGGACTCGCTACATCGTGATTGGTTGAAATAGAACCAGGCAACCATTAGGGTATATCCACAACTAGCCGTATACATATTGGGTCATCTAAAAAGTATCCGCGGTTTTTTGTCGCTAGATGTGTGTTGATGATCATATATCTATGCATACCAATATATGCATACAGAAAATTAATTAATAATTATTAAATTGCATTTCTCTTATAAAATCGCATGTAAAATGTGATTGGATAATTTTCTTTATGCAAATTTATGTGGATATACTCTTATAAATGCCTGTTCTACAATAGTTGTATAAAGTAATATTGGGTCATCTAAAAAGTATCTTTGTCACTAGATATATGACCATCAACACACATCTAGTGACAAAAAACCGCGGATACTTTTTAGATGACCCAATATATACAATATATTGTATAAATCATATGTGTAGTTTTGCGTTGTAATTGTATAAAGACAACCATTTTCCACAAAAATACAGTATAACATAGCAAGAATAAAACATCCAGATTGTAATTATTAATCGTACACAACAGCTTTAAAGCGATACCAGATGTGAATGTACTTTGTCGCTTGATAATAATAATACACGCAAGAGGATTCATAATACGAGTAGTCTAAACAATCGGAACATTCCTTATGGAAACGTCGATTAAATAAGAATGAACATTCATTGCGAAAAAAAAATGTAAATGAAATATAAACTCACTGTCATCTTATTTGATCTTCCTATCGAAAAAATTGGTAATACTCAAGAATTCTGTCTTCCTCACTGACTTTAATGAAATTGGGCTCATTCCATTTTGCACGACAAAAATCAATTTGATAAAAAAATAAGCGTCACTCTGCCTCATGGACCAACATATTAATCGTTGAAGTGGACGACTATTCAGGTTAGGAAAAGTGTCACAGCCACGAAATACTGTGAAGCGAGCATGCGCTATGGTCACATTACCATGCAGCATGTTCTATGGCCACATGAGTGTGAGTTTTTGGTATTTCTACAAAGTGTAACTTTACAATGACCTAGTTTCCACCGAGGGTTTAATCCGGATCAGAGTATAAAAACCAACCAATTACAGTCAAGTATTTTCCTGTTATAGGGGAACGCTTGACTGTAGTTGGTTGGCTGTTACACTCTGATCCAGATTAAACCCTCGATGGAAATTAGACCAATGGTCGCATTTATAAACGCGTTAATTTAATCCGACCAATCGCATTTATTATTTAATAGAATTGATCAGAGATCTTAAAGGAACGTTTATATTGGTCATAATAAAGCTGTATGCTGCAATCTTTAAGAATTGACTAATCATAATCAAGATAGTCTGCACGTTTTTGACTACGGTCTATGTTTGATGCTATAAATGTTTCGAAGCATTTTGATTGGTTAATTAGTAAAATTCTTTCTTCCGATTGGTCAATCAAACGTTTCGAAGCATTTGTAGCGAGAAGTAGATCACACCCTCTATCCTGAGGATTTAGTATAGAGACGAACCACATTTATTTTTGACGATACGATTTTATCGATAGTGTCAGAAAATGTATGTAGTCACGTAGTTCCCAAACTAAAAATGGATGTACTGGCGGTAGTGTACGGGCGATTTCGACGGAAAAAAGGTCGACACGGCCTCTCTTCAGGTCTTTCCCTGCTTTCACAATGCGCAAGACGTACCGGGAAAGTGCGCGTAAGCGCGCTGGCGATCAAATCAAGAAGGATTTATCTCGGAAAGATAAGAAATTTGGTATGAACTCGTGAACATGGACACGCACGAAAACATGGTTGCAGATCATGAAACATAGCCTTTCTTGCTCTTTTGTACTTTCGAACGACAGAAATTATGAATCGCGGCAATGTCGTTACATCTAATCTTGTGCGACTATTCACGAGTCTTTGTCGCTACAGCGATAGTATTGCGTGCCGACGATTGTATTATCGTCCTCGAAGACGTCACTTTCATCCGCCGCTGACGCGTTACTGCGATGAGTATCCTAACCAGTGGACCAATTACAACCTTGCTTCGACTGCACTCTTCTGGAAACCACGTGCGCAGATCCGCGAACTGCAAACAATGTGGCCTATTTATAAAGAAAAGGAAGAAGAGCAAAAGAACGGTTTTCTCGTAGACGCGCAAGGGATGATACTCATATTAGCGAGGATTGCGACTATAAGCACGGTTATTACCATTCTGTTTGTCGCGTACTTGATTACACGCTTGACCTATGCGAATTCGTTTCCCACCATCCTACGAAAAGGTAAACAAAATGTTAGCAATAGTTACCAATCATATTAAAGAATCACTGAGCGCTAACTGATTAGTTTTCTCTACTGAACGCAGCCAATGTCTATGGATTCCTTTATACTTTTAGGCTGTTAAGAATTGGGTTTTTCTCGATTTACTTAAGTCTAATGGGCCTCCTGCAATAAGCTATTACTCATAAATCAGATGTCAAAAGCTATAAGTTGATGATTGTGATTATGGTCAATTTTTAGCTTCTGATTTCTGATTTAGGGAGCGTTTATATTGGCCGTATGCCGTAATCTGTAAGAATTGATTAATCACAGTCAAGTATTCCTTTCTCATTCGGTGGTAAAAAGGGAATACTCAAAGGTGATTGGTCAATTTTTACAAATTACGACATATGGCATATGGTTACGGCCAATATAAACGCTCTCTTATGATTAATGGCTTAAGGTAAATTTTCACGAGCTGCTCAAACCGGTTGTTTCAGTGACAAAAAAAAATTACGTGATCAAAATTGGCGAATATCAAGCATTCATTTTGATCACATGATCTTTTATCGCTGAAACAGCCGGTTAAAGTAGCTTGTGAAAATTTACCTTTATTGCGGTTGATTTGGACGTTTTCAGCGCTTTTTAGTACTTCTATTCTTATTTTAGGTCTAATGAACGATAATGGCAGAATGATAATTACAAGCGCTTAAAGCGCATAACCGTTCAAATCGACTGCAGCCATATATAGAAAGCCCATAAGAATATATCCTCACAAACTTGCATAGTTGTATAAACCTAAATAATCCACACAACTTGTATAGCCGTATAAACGTATGCATAAAGAAAATTATCCAATCACATTTTACGTGCGTCTTTAGAAGAAATGCGATTGGATAATTTTCTTTATGCATACGTTTATGCGGCTATACAAGTTTGTGTGGATATAGCCTAAGGGTATATCCATACAATTTGCATAGCCGCATAAACGTATGCATAAGCGAATCAACTAATCAGAATCTTTCCTTTCCTCCCATTCCATGGAAAAGAATAATTTTAATTGGCTGATTCTCTTATATACTATGCATTATGCGTTATACAAGAGTCTACAGCCATAAGTGGGGAGCACAAACAAAGCAAAAGATTTGGAATTATTTCCTAATAAACTTTATAGAATGCAAATTACAAAATATAACATACATTAGAAAATATTGATTGAAATGACTTTTTGGTCTAATGAGAATTTGCATCGATTACTATGTGTCATTCGAAATGAGACAATCAATAGATTTTCGTTTACGAAAGAGAATCTTGTTGCAAAGAACAATTCAAGAAAAGGAGTCGTTTTTCCACAGGTATCGAGTTCCTCGGGCCAATTTTCATCAAGCTCGGTCAATGGATCTCCACGCGATGGGATATCTTTCCGCGGGATGTTTGCGACATGCTTTCGCAACTGCAACGAAATGTGACACCGCATTCATGGCAATATACAGAGCGCATACTCGAAACGACATATGGTCCTTCCTGGCGGAATTTATTTGTAAAGTTTGACGACAAGGAACCAATCGGCTCAGGATGCTGTGCGCAGGTATGCAACCCGAGATAGGGTGGGCACGAGTAGAGGATAGATTCGCACATAATGTAAAAAGACAGGTGTACCGTTGCGCATATGATATCACATGTTATGACATAACAATCGTAATGAGACAATAAGAAATGCTCAGAAGTGCAGAGCGAAGTGGAGCAAATGTACAGCAGTGCAGTGTATCACTTTGGGTACAGTCAACGCGATGCTGCAAACACTTTGAAGCGTTTTTTAATTGGTCAGTTTGTAAAATTCTTTCTTCTAATTGGTCCATCAAAGCATTTGTAGCGAGACTTTGACCACAGCCTTTGCAGTCATATTGAATTTTGACATCCTGGACGATTTCTGATTGGCTCTTTACTTTAGACAACTGCACATCCAAATGGGAATGGTACACCTATCCTTTTGCATCATGGATTCGCATATACTTGTCGCATACAAATTGGATGTACACTTGCGATGGAATGAACGTTATTTGCACGACTTTTCATCGTCCAAAATTGATGTTTAGGTGTATAAAGCGTGGATCGATCAGAATGCAACATGGGAGCCTCAGATATCGCATTTCGTGGATAGTAAGTTCAGAAATATTTTTATCACTTCCCTTGCATACGTGTAGCATCGCCGCGGTAGAAATCACACAGGCGATTTCGCGAAAGATCACTTTTGTTATAGTTTCATCTAGAAGAAGCGTTCATATTTGATACTTGAATCTGCCTGGATAGATTTATATTAGCATTGTTCGTTTTGTCTCTCGGGAGCTGCTCGGGGTCGCTTCGAATGAACCCCGCGTATTTGAAATGTAGGATTCACATTATGTATGATATCCGTCATACGACGTTCATCGTAACAATGAATGTCGGATGACGTATGACGGATATCGTACATAGAATCCTACGTGATGTGAATCCTATATTTCAAGCTAAGTTTACGCTAAGTTTATTCAGAGCGTCCCCGAGCAGCTCCCATCGTTGGCACGAGGGGGGGAGGAGGGGGTTCGTCTCAAATGTGAGTCGTTGCATGATAGCAGCACACTCTGATAACGTTGCATTTACGAAATAATGGTTCATACTACTGATATACTACTGTTGGTTCACTGTTGGACTACCTTAAATTTTATTTTTTACAAAATATATATATATATATTTTATAATATATATATTATTTATTGTTCGAATAAATATATTTGACATAAAATTTTATTTTTACTTTTTTTCATATTAATATTATATTTGGGTTTTCCCATTCTTCTTTAATTTTACTTTGTTTATTTGATCATTTATAAAATGTTTTAATTTTAGCTAAAACTCTCAATGAAAGCGACAAATTAGCATCTGCCAGTCCGCGTACCAGAAATTTGCAAACCATAGCGGTAAAAGTGTTGCATCCTGGAATCGAAGACCAACTCAAGTACCCTTTTTAAGATATTGCGCAAATAATAAAATAATTTTTAGTAATATTTCCTGCCAAAGTTCAATCGCCGATAAAAATTGCATGATAAATGAATGCAAATTCGCGCTGCGAATTAATGTCAGTACGTTGATTGGATATCGCGCGTCGCATGTTGTTCATCGCGTCGGAACCATATTGCTTACTGCATACTGGACGACGATGTATTTAAATACATACCAAAGATATTCTATATTATATATTATATAAGATATTATATATTCTTTATTATATATATTCTGTATTGTATATAATTTACAGAAGGGACATTGCAATAATGCGTGGTTTTTGCAAGTTCATCATGTACTTCATTCCAAAATTGCATTGGCTCAGTCTCACAGATTGCATCGACGAATTCGCACGCATAATGGAAAATCAAGTAATTTATTCCTATGACTATATTCATCCTTACATATTCATACTAGATAATCTGAAAAAAATGTGCCTTAATATTATGTATTAAATATAAAGGTTGTTATACTTACATTAAGAGAAAAAAAATTATTGCAAGTATTATAATTTAACTATTATATAATTTATAGTTATTTTGGGATTAACTATAAATTTATAATTGTTTTTACTATGCACATTATAACTGCTTCAACATTGAAATATATGATCATTATAATTGATAGGCATTAAATTTTTTTCCTTACCACATTTCTTAGTTATTATTACCATCTAAATAATTATATTAAGAAAATGGTCATATTTCATTCAGTATAATGACGATTGCATTTATTACTTATTAAAAATGGCTATTTTCATTTACCATTCGTATCTTTATATTTTACTATAAATATTAATAGTTCTGATTATTATAATTTACAATATTCTCATATTTGAGAGAACTATACATATAAGATTATTATTACTAATCTGTAATCTATATGTTGTAATACAAGCCATTAACTGTAATAATCAGATAAAAAATGATCAAAATGAACATATGTATTTTTACTAAAGACAGAAAATACGTGAAAATATATTTGAAAATAAGTTTTGAAATACAGATGCTCCAATTTGAATATATCTTAGATAAGATTCAGATATAGGCATAAGAATATATAAAATGTATCTCCATGCGTATATCTAGATACATGTAGATACATGTAGATACTACTCAATACTAGTTGAAGCCTGCATAACTTCTATGAGTTCGCGAGACAAAATCAACAAGAAATAGTCGCTTTATTTGTGACGAGAACAAGGGATAATCCAAGCAATAATTCGTTTCTATTGTGCCGGATTCAATCTCCGAGTGATCTGTAGTTTAAAAACAGCGAAAATGCGATGGCACGCATTTAGTTACATTAACTTTTGTAAAGGTTGACATGCGACTGGAAGCTTCTAATCTCGTGAAATTTGCGGGGAATTTCTCGAACAGAAATGACATCATATTCCCGTATCCTTACACACATCTGACTCATCGCGGGATACTCGTTGAGAGTTTCCACGAAGGTGCACCGATATCAGATTATCTAGAATACGACGATGCTATTTTACAGCGGAGACTCGCCAAGATAGGAATCACGATGGTCCTTCAAATGGTTAATATAACTCGAACGATTTCCAATCGGTATAATGAAATGTACCAAAATAAAGAAAACGAATTAAAACTTTCTTTTTTTGATTTTGAGAAGATTAATGTTAGATTTATTCCAACGAGATCTAATTGCAAAACTTTAAAAGATTGGTCCGTTTTTCATAGCGCTTTATTATTATACAACTTTTGATTGAGAATAATGTGTGAACAACCGTTTGATTGTAGATATTTAAGGATAACTTCATCCATTGTGACTTGCACCCAGGCAATATTCTAGTCGAAAAAACAGTCCCGAAGGCGAGTCTGTTCAACATTTTTTGGCGAGCCATTACCTCCGATTGTGCAGAGCACGACTCACGCCTGATCATATTGGACTGCGGCCTTGTGGTATCTCTAAATGAACGCTGCCGACAAAATCTTCGAGATGTTTTTTATTCGGTGCTAACGAAAAACGTAAGCCAGAGAAATAATGTTCACTTTCTATTAACATGCGCTCTTTGCCTTCTTAATAATAAACTTATTAAATTAAGGAGAACTTATATAAGCTGAAGAAACACATTTATTCTTTTTCCTCTCTATTTTTCTTTCCTTACTTTTGAAGTGCTTTTCTCTAGTATTTTAGTGAAGAAAATGTTCGGAAACAAAATATCCATTTTTATTGAAGCACATCTTTTCAGATGTCTCTAGGGCAAAGGGATTATTCAATATTCAATATAAAATACACGGTAAAATATTTACGATAAAAGCAATCGACTATATGAACGTAAATTTTTTTCGTGGAATGACGATTTAATTTAAACTTAATTGCAATCGCATTTTTTGACACACTTTTTAAATTTCCATTCCTCAATATATATATATACATACACACACACTTTTTATTTACTTATATTTTACATACATACCATTTTATTTCGCTTCAGTGAGCATTTTTTGCCGTGTGTTTTACATTTCTTAAAAATAAACGATTGACGATTTACATGCAAAATTTAACATAGGGCGAAATGGCGGCGCAGTATATCCTGGAGCATAGTTCGCACATGACCCCCGACCCAGATGGCTTCAAATGTTCAATTAGAAATATTGTCAAGTCTCACTTTAGCAATTCATTGAATGTTAGTAACAGGTATTCTCTTTAAAGCTCAAGAGATCGCTGAAGCGGCGTGTCGTTTTTCGCGATCTCTATTTTTAGGATAGTCGCTCGATTGTAAGAGATTTCTTAACTTTTTAACTTTGACCGTGTTAATTTCATTACTTTTCATAATCAATCTTCCGTTTTTGTTTTTAATATAACTATGCGCGTAAACATTATGTGAGATACTGTTGACATTTAGAGGGAACCTATAAAAATCATCCTAGTTTACTATCAATCACATAGCTTAAGGGAGAATTCTAGTAGTCATCCCACTTTATCATAAACTCCATTAATTGTATCCTTCAAATTAATTTTACGGATTAAAAAATCGTTTTTGCTTTTTAGAATTAAAGTACACACAAAAAACATCCGAAGCACTGGATTTCACGAAAAAATACAGAAAATTAAAAAATTCACTTTTGGCTTATACAGCTACAGCTGTTACTTGAGATTAATATTTATTGCTGTAAGAATTTTATAGTTCATATATTGAAAATAAGCGATTACTATAGGAGCGAAATTGAAACGTACGAAATAATTTACTCAAAGAAACGAAATATTTATTTACGAAAATACACAATTTATTACTGCGAAATAAATATTTATTTGCATCGAAAAAATTTGTTTCAAGAAAATGCGTATTTTCTTGTTTCTCTCTCCCCAACTTTCATGTTTTTTACTTCTTCTCGCACGAGATATTATATTATATTCAGTGATTTTATTTTTACATTTTTAATTGATTTAGCAGTTAAACCTTTTAATGATACTTGTGCAATTTAACTAATATTTTTAATAATGTAAATCAAGTAATTGAATACGGAGATATGAAGACAGAAGTGATAGTTCACGACTGTCAAAATTTGATAATGAGTATAATCTATTGATTTCTTCATTTAAGACGTTCGAAAGGGAGATTGTTGAATTTTAAGACTTTCATTCATCTATGTGCAATATTTTCATTTCCTTTTTGAGAGATAGTTAAATAAGAAAAGTGTAGAATCTCTGTTCAATAATCATCATAGTTAAAAATTTTATTACTTTTTATATCTTATCAAATGAACTTTATTTGATTCCCGTACTTTCTTTGGTGTTTGTGATAAAAATCAGTAAAAGAAAAGAATTATAGTCTCCCGGATGTAACAGTATTGTCAATATTATTCATTTATTTTTATTGATATCTATATTATAATTTATACATGTGTATTATGATTTCCATATGCGTTTTAATTTTATTGCTAAATAATTAGATATTGATGCATTACAATATTAATTTTAACCATGATTTTTTTGTTTCTTTTTTTCCGTGCGTTGTCCCGGGTATCTGCAGGTAAACATAAGTACCGTTGTGTCGGAATTGTTCTCCGCGATGATTCATCACCAAGTCAAGCAAGACGAATCCTTCAGCGGCGTGATTCTTAGTATATTGGTGATCGAGAGCCTCGGTCGGTGCCTGGATCCTGAAATCGCTCAACAGCGTTATATACAAGTGAAGATGAGACTCTCTAAACAAAAGTTAATTATATATTCGAAATAATTATTGGAGTATTATTTTATTTGTACCTCTCTCATACAATAAACAATTTAAGTAAAAGATACAGGACTCTCGAAAAAATTATTAATTTGGTAATCTGAGAGTTCATCTCATTATCAATTTTCTTAGCAGGATGTTCATATGATCATTTTTTTTAAGCTGACTCGAAGTTGAGTTAAAACGTACGAATTATGAATAAACGATTGAATTATTAAGTAACTACTTGTATGTATGTGTAAATAAATTTGTATGTATATATAAACTCTGTACGTGAAAAATGCTTTAAATATTTATTAAGATTTATATTTCAATCAAAAAAATATTTTTTTTTATTTTAATCATAAGACATTTTTTTATAATGCGTACTGTCGAGAAGACTTTTGTTTGCTCAAAAGTCCGCATTTTTACTTTTTTATTAAAATTAATCTCCTGTAAAACTGAATGTTTGTATCAAATTGATACTTGACAAACTTTTAGTTCAAACTCTAAGGAATAGTTTAAGCAGCATTTTTACTGTTCAAACTCGAGTTCTTGTATTAATTATACAGCATAAAAGAAAAACGTACTCTTAATCATCTTATCCTAATTGTAAGTTTATAACAATATCTCATGATTTTTTTCTACATCAAAGAAATTACATTGTCTGAAATTATATAATGTGTTAATTTATTTGTCGGACATATATTCTATAATAATACATTCATTTTTATAATAGAAAGTATATATTGTGTGTGTGTGTGTGTATGTGTGTGTGTACACACACACGCGCGCGCGCACGCACGCACGCGCACACACATATATAGTACATGTTACACATTTATTAATCGAGTATGTTTCATATAAATATGTTCTCTAAAAGGAAAATTTAATGATTGTGACATTTTCCTTGGTTATATGTATAATATGAATGTCGCGCGCGATAAAGATAGAGAGATTTGATTATTTTCTTTTTATCTGAGTACGCATTGTTTGGTGCGATAATGGCTATAAACGATAGTAGTCTTACTTATTTTGGTTTAATAACTATGAGACAGTATAGTAAGCGAGAATAACAATATTTTTGTTTAATTTTTCGAGGTCTATCTTATGATAATATTACCAACAATCTCGAGCTATCTATTGAAATCGGTTCTTAGTTTAGTATCAACATTAAACTTCATATTCAGCTGATCTTCTTAACGCTAATGGTTTATTAATCCTAACACAATTGTTAAATATATCTAGATAGTCCTCCTCGATTTTAAATTCTCAACGAGGGATGCAATTCTTTTTTTTATCAATGAGAATTATATCCTTTGACCACAACTTTAATGTTTTTTGGCAAGTTTGTTGTAGAACCTTTGTTGACACTGGCAGCCGTAGGCCTCATAAAACTATGACCCTTTAAGCTGATTCGTGGCTGCATTAATCTGCTCTTCGTTGCGTATGTCTTATCACCGGAAGGCAGTCGATTTCCTAAGATTGATTGCTGACCTACGCTGCTTCCACTGCTGCTGCTACGCGAGGCGATCGGCCGGCCCCTTGTGACTTTTGGCATGCCAGGTATCACCTATCGATTAATAATAAAAATCGAAAATCTCGAATAAAACATTTCAAATTTGCTTTGCAAAAAAAAGCGTAGAATTATGTCATTTTTTTCCGTATATCAATTAATTCTTTGGCTATATCTGAGCTGAATTGTAGACAGAATGGTTGCAAAGCTTTTTCTTCGATGGATTTCGGAACTGCAACTTGCTCACCGAGCGATTGATCCTTATTTATAGATCATAAATTTATACATATATTTAGTTAGAATTATACATACTAGTAAAATAATCGTAGTGATCCATTTAAAAAAATTTGTTAAACAGTCTGATTTCGTCGAGGAATAAATTTTATTAATGTGTTATTCATTGTAGTTTCTTGACTTTATCGAATTTAACAGTACAGCTCCTCAAGAAGGAACATTCGCAATGTATGAATTGTGCGATTACCTTTGGTTTCACTAAAAATACATGACTTCAATTTATTGTTAATTCGCTAAAAAAATAAGACCTAAAATAAGACCGAAATGTTCGTTGTATATAATCAAAGAATGATATAAGCAATAAGAATTCATTTGCGTTATTGACATATAATATATACGCTAACGTTAACTGTGGTGTGCTCTCAGTTGCCTTTAATGTTCTATTATTATTATTATTATTTTAAACATTGACAGTCTATAAAAATATTTTTTCTATAATTTTATAATTTTTAAAAAATTTCTCAGATATTTTTATATAAATTATATAGAATATATGAAATATCTTGCTGAAGACATACGATACTTCTAATGATGTTAATAATATATTTTTCAGCTTCGATAGTTCCTGATGATAAATAGGACGACATTTTAAAAATATTAGAATTACTGTCTACAGGAGTTTGAGGATTTAAAATTGTTTAATTTTTGATAATATTATTTTCTAAAATAGAATACAATTAATAAATGTATGCGGAAAACCCAAAATGGACAAGGTTCTCTTTGAAATGAGAATATATTGAATATAATAAGATCTTTAAATTATAATTTTGAAGCATGCAAGAGAACTAAATGGAAAAATATGATTTGAGTACTATGAGATAATTTATAATCTTCATGCGATTATATAAGATACAGCAGAGTAATATTTTATTTAATTTTTACTTAACGTAATGCTTTATTTAGAATTACGAATCTGTTTTATTAATAACAATTAATCAACTGTTTTATTAACATCAATTATATTCGGTCGTCGTGCCAGTACCTTTTTAAGATCTTATACTGCGCATTCACACCTTGGCAGAAAAGCAGAAAGCGGAAAAGTAGTACTTAATCAGAATTCGTGCTGATAGTAAGTGGTACAAAAAATCGAAATGTCGACTACCAGCGGGACTTTTGATTAACTGCTGCTTTTCCGCTCCCTGCTTTTCCGTCAAGGTGTGAATGCACCCTTAGGCCTGTTCTTTTTGGCTGAATTTTTGCACCAGTTCATCTTTCTTCCTCTTCTTTCCTCCTAGAGAAAAGGAAGAAAGATGAACTGGCGCAAAAATTCAACTAAAAAGAACAGGCTTCTTGTATCTTTTAAGATTTGAATATATACAATATAAAATCCTCTTTTTATTTAGAAAGATATTTGAATTATATCAACCTCGGATTCTTTTTGGACGCTCCTTATTGCCGGTCCGATGTTGCTACTGCTGTTGTTGCTTCTACTGGCGGGTATCTTGCTGGTGCCCATCTGACGAAGACTTGATCGTCTCTTATCGACCGCGTCCTTCGATGGCAACGGTCTGCTCAACGGACTATTCTTCCTCAGATCATTAGTCAGCGCTCGGATAGCCGAAGTATAGTTCTGCAGATGCACGCGATTCGCGGCCAAATTCCTCACCGTATTAACGGATGTCGCGCTGTTCAGCGAGCTCCGCGAACTGCGCAGACTACTTCTCGAACTGGAACGTTGCACTTCGCTTTTTGAAACTTCTGTATCGTTCAATGGTACCACATTCGAAGTTCTTTTCAGAGACTCGATTTTTCTCAAAGCAGAGGATTCGTGCTTCGCACTTGCGGTGCGTTTTGGCAAAAAGTTGGATTTTTCAGATGCGTTCCTCGCGATCGTTTTCTCGTTGAACGTCTTACCGGAAGCCGGCATCAGCAATTTGTCCACGGATGATTTCCGGCCGTCTAGATTGTCGTCATCCACCGCGCTACGTCGAGGATTTTCGCTGCTATAGCCGCCCAGTTCAGCTGGTGAGCATCGCATCAAGTCATGCGTATCCGTCTCGTAATTGCCGGAAGACGTCTCCTGGCTTAAGGTTTCCGATACGAGGCTTTGAGTCTCTTCAAAGCCTTCATCATTTAATTCCTGATCCCTGCTTTTACCAGACAACGGCGATGTTGTTACACTTACATCAGGGACCAATCGGTTGCGAAATATAGAGTTCTGTCGAATCGCGGTCTGATCGCATGGATCGTCCACAGTCCGGACTTTCTCGAATTCTCTTGTGCCCCCAGTGGATTTTAGATCCACACACTTCTCTTCTTCTACGATCTCAAGTATATCGTCCTTCCGATCGCGCAACGAGTTTCCGTTTCGCGAAAAATCATTGATGATTTCCTGATTTTGATTCACTTGACTAGGTGGATTGCTGGACAAACGGACCGCTTCCTTCACCTGACTTGGATCGATCATGCTCCGATGACGTTCGCGGCTTGTCACTGCTCGCTCGGTAATCACTGTGACAGGCTCGCGCGATCGCGATTCTTGCATTACCGGACTCAACACGGTGTTAGTCACCGCTAACACTGGCAGTGGTTGACTGACAGGAAGTCGTGAATTTTTATGACCCATTGTCGATGTTGTTGTCGTCGGCACTGAATGCGACAGACACTGAAGATCCTCATCAGAACGCGCGGTCTCCATTAGAGCCGTATCGCGTCGCTTCAATTTATCTTGCCAGATACGCAACATGGCGTCTGCATCCTCGTGGAAGATCTCTTCATCTGCCCGGGCGAGGGTATTAGGTTGCTGCACCGTCGATTTCTCATCGTGAACCATTTCGAGACTCAATACATTTGATTTATCTTTGTTCCCCATGAGATCTAGAGTCTTCCTGTACCTGCGAGTTCGTCGCGTCGCTGAATATCTATCGAAGTTACCTAAAAATCGAGATATATTATTTTATCAATTGAAATTAATTTATTCTGAATCTTACTTTTTCTGCTTTATTTATTTATTCTGAACTTTTGAAATTGCGAAATATATGTATATTAAGAAGATTTCAAAGACGTCTGATTAAATATTTTATATTATATATCACGTAATGGCCTTGAAAATTATCAATTTTGTAAGCATGTGTGCGTGCTTCTTCATTCAAAATTCTCTCTACCATTCTTCTCCTTCCCTTTTTAAAATAATTAAGTATTTTCTTGCCGTTATTGCAGATGACTTTGAGCATCATTGATTTTTATGCAATATAACAAGCGATAAAACTTTCTCTTTGCATTTTGAAATGTCTGAGAAGGAATATCTCTGCAAGCTACAATTATCCTATTTTGTAGTTTCTCGATTGTATCTGGAAACGTTCTGAAAATTATTGGATAATTTTTGTTTAAATAATTGAGTACGTCACAATGATAGTCTGTAGGACATCCATTCTATAGAAAATGAATGTTATGTATATTGAATTCCCAATTAGCTATCCTCATCAACAGTATTTTTAACAATTTGAGTTATTAAAGGATCACATCTCGCAGTTTTTTATTTAATTGGAATTAATTGGATTCATCTAGATTTAAAACATTCATTAGATTTGAAAAACTGTATTTCTTATTCAAAATTTCGAATTGAGCGATATTCAAAAATGCATAGAAAAAGCTATATCATTTTCAATTTAAAGATATAGAAATGTACTTCATGCAATTCTTATAAATAATGAATAAAAATGCATTTGGATTGAATGATTCATTTTAACGTTTTCGAATGTGTGTTTCTGAAAATTTGAATCTATGTTAATTTATTCTCATTTACTGGATAATCTTCGTTATCGTCAAAAAAGAAAAGTGATGATATTTGTGCAAATAATACAGAAATTAAATTTTCATTCTCTATTTTACCGCACTTACTTAGAAAGAGCAAAGGAGACGACTTTGTTTGACGTCACATGAGTGCATTTATACAGCGCATGAGAGATGGTGAATTAAAAAATGCTTCACGTTAAGCGCTTACAACGTGTGAGCATGCAAAAGGAACGCATATTATGTTACGTGTCGTGAATTATATTCTGAATACGCACTATCATTATAAGCGCATTCTGAATACAGGCTTCTGTTTATATATCTTTTGTTTGTGTTTACCGGTACCGAGATCCGTGCCAATCCACTTCGATATTGCAGTCTTTGTTTCTCGACCCTGGAGAGAGCTGCTGCAACGTTCTCTCTTGCAGGGTTCTTTTTCCACGGGTTTTACATCTTTCGAAGGACTGAACAAGCGTCTAATTGCCGGTGGCGTCTCGATATTATCTGAATCAATCTCAATCTTATCATTAATTCTTTCCTTATCCGCGGATTTTCTACCAAGCTTGAAAAATCGCCGAGTTGCAGGCGCTTGTGTTCCTGTGTACGGTTGCCGAAGATAGATCGTCAATTCGTCTTGGATATCTAAATTTATTACATCACTGATCTTGTTCTTCTTCCTGTCTTCTTCTGTAATCGCCTGTGAATATAATGTGAGATAATCATTTAATTTTCTAATTTTTTGAAAGTTTAATACATATTGAAAAACGTTTGATTATTTTTTGTCATATTTAGAAAAGTTGTATATCATTCTCTTGCTTATGAATTATTATACACTAATTGATAAAAAAATAAACTTAATGATAAGTTTGATTGATAAGTTAATAAGTAAGATTGATGATAATAGTAACAAAAGATTTTATAGTTTTCGGAATTTTAAAGAATTGAATAATACAAATGGAAGAAAAAAACATATTATTATGTGACTTTCCAAATTACATAATTTTAAAAAATCACGTACTAAACAAATTCGTTGTGATTTACTTATTTGTATGATTTCGTTATGTAACTTGATGACGTGATTTTTTTCAGCAGTAGAATTCACACAATTTGCAGCCGTTACAGATATTTTATGTAGGGCGTTATAAAATAAATCTCTTACGATCGGAATCGTCATGAGTTAACATATTATGTTGTCATTTTTGCAATTGTGCTGATCCACTTTTTCGTCAAAGAGTTTTTTAATCTAAAATATTTTTTAAAAATATTTTCTTAAAAATCAGTTGTAAAGAATAATTATATATTCTTCATGAGCAATTTAATATACTAATTCAAAGTATTCGTCGTGAAAAACTAATATTAATTACAGATGATTTTTGAGTTTAGAATAAAATAGTTTTAATTTGTGATCAATTGTTTACCCTAAAGTAATCTTTTTTACTGTTTGCATAGCAAAATAGATTTAGATATTTAAAATTAAGATTGATAAATTGGCAAGTAGAACTGATAAGTATAATAGATTCTATTAACATTTACTTGTAGAGTGCTCGGCACGAGTGCATTTTCCATACTGGATCTTGATCCATTTTTACGAGAATAACGTGGATCAATCTCTTCCGTACTACTTGACAAGTTCAAGCTCGACTTTCGCCAGGGAGACTTATCCTGGGATGATATTTGAACTTCTGGAATGAGATATTTGCTTATACTTATCAATCGTGTCAATTGTCATTTCTTCAGAAAAATTTTCTTAAGCAATAATAAATAAATAATAATAATAGAAGACAACACAGGAATCAATGCACAAATTACAATGTGCAATGAAAATATTCTTTCAATGACATGAAAATTAGCTGTATAGTCACAGAAAAGTTACATTTTTTTTTCGATCGATTTCGAAATACAGCTTGCTTACCGAGCAATTGGTTTTTACTTATGGATTTAATCATTTATGTTCAACCGCTCTACGAGTAAAACTGAGTTCCGACATCCATCGAAAAGAAGTGTTGCAACCTTTCTGTGACGAGCTGTACTAAAAAACTTTTCAAAATCCTTGCATTTTTACTGTACATCCCATCTCTATGTGATATACCGTAAAAATACAAGGCTTTCGAAAAGTTTTTTTTTAATACGAAAAATAAGTATTTCGAATTTCTAATATTTTTTTCATAGTAATATACAGTACAAAATTTTTACTAGTATAATTTATTTATCATATTTAAACATAGTAAATAATATTTAATATTTTTGTTAGGTGCGGCGTATATATCGGAGTTACTTTATAATTTTTCAGAATTTTTATATAAATTTTGAAATATTTTTTAATTTCTATATAATTTTATAATCTTTTGAATTTCATACTTTTTATACGAATTGAAGCATGTTTACTCCAATTTATCAGGATTATCAGGATTATTTTAATTTGTTTGCAATTATTGTATTATATATATCATTTATCAATAATGACGTTATCAAATTATAATAAATTTTTAATTTGCAATCACCTTCAATTGCTTCCATTGTGCGCATCACATCTGTTTTTTCGACGGATGGTCGCCAGTCGTACACTTTGGAAGAACTTCTTTCTTCGAGCATAATTTGATCTTCCCCTGAGGTGTTCATTGGGAAGCTCTTGCCTTCGCTTTCTATAATCGCATACGTCGAATGTTAAAAATCTTAGCTTAAAAAAGTTATTTCGATACTTACGAAAAATAAGATTGCTAACCTGAGTCTTCAAAGGATCGTCGGTTCGCTTGATGCAATTGTTTCGTTCTTCTCTGAAGTTGTTCGTCCGCACGATCCTCCTTCTCGTTCTCCGACAGCCATTCCTCGATTTTTTGTCGCCAGGCTTTCCTGATTTCCATAAAAGATAAATTAATTGAATTTTACAGAGAATTTCTTTTCTCTATTAAATTTTTTTTTTGATAATTATCCAGGAGACGCTCCTCACCTTCAATTTCAATGAAATTATGTTCATTCGCATTTTTGCGAATGAAACAAAAGAATCTGGCAATAAAATCTTGTGCTCAGTCCCTCGAAGTAAAATATATTAATTGATCATTAAAGTTTCTTTTCTGAGTTGCTAAAGTTAACTATTATTAAGTTAGGAAATCTGTCATATCGATGTCATAAAGGAAATTATATAAATTTGTTTTATAAACACAAATTGGTATATAGTATGATTAGTAAATAAAAAATGGAAGACCTTTGCGCTACTTTAGTATCTAGGGTAGAGTTACCACTATGAATGCTTCGAAGCATTGCAAAAATTGCAAAATGATAGAGGACTTTTCGGCTCAATTTAGTCCGCTCTATCTGTACACGAAATATTTTGTGGTTATTCTGGGATACACTCTGTATAACTGCTGCGTAATCTATTGGCAGTAATCATTACACGTATTAATACTCCAGCGGTGTAATACCTACCGTGTGATTCGCCAGTATTATTATTACACGAGCAGTAATATCCTCAGTAATACACACACTCGACAGTCTGTCGAGTCGATTTTCAATAAAGGTACCATTTTTTATTCTTCCTTAGATTTCCCCTTTATTACGAATACGTAATCATCCAGATATAAGAGCGGAATTCAAAGACTGTTGAATTGATACAAATTACGTCGTCATTAACTTACCCAGTTGGCTTCGCTTCCTCTTCCTGCAAGAATGGTTTACTTTCCGCAAGAGGAGCTGGCGAACTCGGTCGTTCCCGATCTCCTGAAAAATCGGCGTTTAGCAGGTCCCCTCTTCGCGATTGCCCTCGAGCTCTTCGCGCCCACGATCGATCTTTAATATTTTTCAAAGAAAATTTAGTTTCGTTTTACAATAACAGCTGTAGTGTTGGCATATTAAATATTATTAAGTACCTAAACTCCCCCATGATTTTCTTTCTCGCGTATTATCCTGTCCAGACGTTCGTAAGAAATCCATCAGATTTCCGTCATCCTCACAGGGTATTCTACTTCTGCGCCGACGAAGCGTGCCATTAGGCGTGATATCTGTCAAATAAAATATTATGATAATATATTGCGATTATAATTTTATTATTAGTTGCAAACAACTCAGTAATAGAGTAAATATTGACAATAGTTATATATATATATATATTATTAAGGATACTCTCCTGAACACTATTCCAAAGATATTAATCACTTGTTCTCCATTAAAATATTATTAACAAAAAAATTGACAATATAAATGTTTTTAATATCTTATAGGACTATACATGATGACACAAACTATAGAAATCAATGCCTTAAACGATCTAATTAGATCTTAAATGCTTGTATGATTTTGTGAGAATTTATATACTACGTAGTCTTTTGAAACGTAGTCGAAATGATTTTTCGGTTATACAGCTCCGGAGGAGCTCCTCATCCTGATGAAAGGAATCACAAGAAACGTTGGTATTAGAATCACGATACAACCCCTTAAACCCTCTTTAGCTCTTTTGTTAGTAACTTTGTAGTAAACAATGGGCAATGGTTAAAATTTGTGGAATGTTATTCAGGAGAGTGTCCTTGTCAAACCAGCAAACGAGAATGGATTGAAATGAATTGAAATGGATTCAGATTTTCAGAAATATTGATTCACGAATGTTAAAATGAATGCTTTTCAATCCTAAATGCATTTTTATTCATTTATAGGAATTGGAGCATGCCTTTCAATCTAAAAATAATATTAGCGTTTTCTGTATATCGTGAATACTATTCAAAATTTTGAATAGGAAATGCAGTTTTTCATTCAATTGAATCTAATTGAATCCAATTAAATCCAAAAACAAGTATTTGCTATTTTTTTTTTAAAACGCATTCAGATTAGAAAAAAATTTCAATCCATTTTCATTCTCATTTGCTGGGAACGTATGTCAAGATCATTAGATCTAGAATTCCCTATTGTCAACATCGAAAAGATAATGTTTTGAGAGATAATGTTTATTCAAGAGATTTTTAATTTAGCAGCTTTTTTTCAACACGCAAGTTGCATACCTGGTGAGTACGTGTCTTCTTTGATAGACTGATGATCAGAACCGCCGGGGCACGAGCCTAAACGCCGTCGAATGTTCGGTGATCCAATGACGGAGACGTCCTCATCTGAGACATCAATCCCCGTAATACCGCAATTTCTTCTCATCTACAAACATTGTTGAAAACTTTTACCCTCATTTTCTTATGTGGGTCAAGTTTAAAATAAAAAATACATTGCATATATTATACAAAAAGTGTATAATTCATAAAGCTTATTGAAACATTCAATCATGTCACACAGTACGTTTTTATTATACTAAATGATAGTAATGTGTGATAATGATAGTAATGATACTAAAGTGAACTGAGTTCATAAAACCTTATATACGGTCTAATATGGAATGATCTGTATATTAATTAAAGGAGGGTGTTAAAAAAATGTCGATTTTAGTCTCCAAGATACATTTGAATAGAGCTTAAAAAATCATTGTTTGTCTTCAGAGAACAATCATTTGTCCGGGAAGTAATGTAAACAATGCCAGAATTGCTGAAATATAGTAAAAAGTGATACTATTCACGTATACGTTTAATAAATGAAAAATGATGATTTTAGTCAGAAACATAAGTACATTCTACATATAAAAATTGTGGACTACTTTAGCACTTTTCAGGCACCACGTGGAGATACAATCCGCTTAGCATTCCTTGACAGAGATCAAGACTCCATAATTTGTCATGCCTATGGTATTAGCGATTCCAAACCTTCTCTGTTATGCGCGCACGCGTGTATATGTGCGTGCATGATACAGATGAAGTATGAGCGAATTAACATTTCATATGCATTTTCATCAGAATTTAAAGACACTAATAATTATTTTTCTTCAAAATAACAATCGAAGAATGAAGCAAGTTTTCTTGGAATCAAGCTTTACCAAAAAAATCACAAGAATATGTAATGTGAAAACAACATCCCACAACACATTCACCGACCTTATACTCAGGTGTATCGAATAATAGCACCAATATCTTTTTTCGGTTTAGTCAGTAAATATACAAAATATTTTATAGAATTCGAGTATCTAGAAATGTAATTGAGCCAGTATGTCAGATTCACATACTATCGAAAAAATTAATATTTAAACAAGATTTTCTTCTATATTACAATGTATCTTTATGTTCAGAAATAATTTATGAGTTTTGATCTTGTGTGGCACTTTTGAGAAAAAGAATGGTATCATCAATTTCAGCTTAAGTTAAGTTCTCATTTTCATCTTACGTAATGTTAACGTTTCTATCGTTTTCAGACTTTTCATTACACATCTTTTTTCTTTTTATATTTTTTGTTATAGTGGAGAGTCTATTTGCTAAATTATCTCTTTTAGTTACTGAATCGTAAAAAGATTCCTAAAAAGCCAATGAAATAATCATTTTATTCATAATTTTTCCTTTATTAACCGTAAATGATATTATTTTTTACTATATTTAAACAATTCTAACAATGTTTCTATCACTTTTCGGACAAACGATTGTTACTTTTTATTTTTTGAGAACTCAAGCAATAATTTTTCCAGGTCTGTTCAGGTGCATCATAGGGATGAAAATCGATACTTTTTTACTCTTTCCTTTTATAATTCATAAAAGATACTATTTTTTATGTCTCGAAATATTTATTTCGATTTTATTTAATGTGATTATTTTTTCAAGCATGTTAGATTACAAGTAAGTGCTAAGTAAATAGTAAATAAATAACAGACTTTACCTTGGCCTCGCTGCGGCTATAATTTCTTTGAGGTAAACCGGTGTGGAGATCGAAAAGCCCATGATCCATCAAGTTAGATTCAGATTCCGAGACCGGCATCTCCGCTTGATTGTTCACTACGTATTTAACGAATACAAATCTTAAGGCAATTACAAACTTGTGTATCATATCATTGTTACATATCAATTCAATAATATGATATGAGACAATGTAACATAATGATATTATATGGTGCAACAGTGTTTGGTATATAGAATTTCGATTTATGAAAAAACAATCAATGCTTAAAAATTAAAATCGAAATGTGAAAATTGCACTAGTTTTTGTAAAAATATAATATAGCATCACTCTGATTTTTATAAAGATACACACACTTACGCAGTCGTTTTCTCGCCAGCAATTGCTCTTCGCGCTGTTTGCGACGCGCCAGGACTTGCTCCTCTTGGATGCGTCGTCTTTCATTCTCCGTGATCGCCTGATTGAATTTCTGGTAGAATTGATGGAATATTCTGAAGCACTCTTCAATTTTAAATGTGTTCATGTCTTCGCAGAAGAATTCCGCAAGCGATCGTCTCACACCCTCGAGCTCCTCCATATCTCTCTTCAACTGCGCCATTTCTCGCTCGGCCATCTAAATTTCAAGTAAGAGTTTCATTCGCTTACTGTACTTTCTAAAAAATGTTATCTCATTGTATAATATCTGTGATATTAAACGTTATATTCGTTACTTGAAGAAATTGTGCCATCTGTTCCTGTATGTCGTTTTCGGTCGAAGAGAACTGGATCTGACTCTTGATTTTTATTATCTTCGTATCCAAGCTATTAAATTCGTTAGTCAGTTGTTCAATCGTCGTCCTTATAGAAAAAAATTTACTGTGAAGATATTTCTTTCATTATTATTATACAAATAGTAATAACTCTTACTTTGTTGCTGCTTCAAGAGCAGTTATATTCTTCGCAAAGCTTAGTAAATTCTTTCGCTTTCTCTCGGCTTGCTAAAATATAAGTAATTTTAATTAAGAAAATACACGATTTCCTGAATTTTGAAACAGTATACAATATGTGTTCTATTTTGCTTAAATAAAACTCTTATAATTAAATAATCAATGTTTTACCAACGCTACATAGTGTATCAGATTCATTCCTGGCTTATTCGCACGAATTTCCGTTAGCTTCTGCAAAGAGGAGAGCTTCACACCCGCCGCATTGCCAGCATAGCCGCCCTATAAAAGCGACAAATGACTTTCACTTACTCATATTGACACATTTTCCAGAATTCAATCAGTCGATGACAAATACATACTGAGTTGAGGAAGTTACCAGCGATTAAAACCATGTACAGCACCTCCTGCAGAAGCTTGTTCGTCATGAGATCCTCACCGGCAAGTATCATTGAATTGATGCTTAGCTCCAAGTAGCTCATATTCGCGGCAAATTCTTCCTTCAGTAGCATACACTCGATGCGTAATTTATAACTAACATATCGATAGTATCATTATTTAATCTTAATAATAGGAAAAACATTAATTTTTCTTTTTAAATGAACACAACGAATTACTTTGGCACTTGAATAAGCTGCAGAAAGAACTTCTCAGCGTTGCCAAGTTTTGATTTGTCGCCATCGAAGCTCTTGAGCATCTCAAGTTCGTCTACTTCTGGCAATATTTTCAACAGACCACGTAGCTTCTCTGCACCAATATCATCGTGACCTCCTTCCTTGATCAGTTGGATTATATTTTCGTTCGAACTGAATAATGAATGTACATGTACGTATGAATAATAATATTCAACAAATAAAAAAAATTGTTTGCATATAAAAATTGTCTGCACCAAATAAAATAATTATAAGTCCTTTTGTTCAGCGAATATATAAAATACTGATATAAAAATATCAGTAAAAACCCTATAGCACATACAATTTTTCTACTATTGAAATATTTAGCAAACTTCATTTACAATAGAAGTATCTGTTTTATTTTTTTTTTTAATTTTTACATCACAAGATGGTTTAAAGTTTTCCTCTTCTTTTCTCTCAACTATGTGAGGAAAAATGCATAACATCATACACAACACACGAATTTAATTTAAATTCTGATTTACAATTTTACAATTGAAATGTAGGCTATAAATTTCTTCAAAAAGTTTTCGTAAGCGATCTTAATTTGTGATTTCATAATAAAACTACCATACGCATAATAAAATTTATTTGCATTTATGTAAGATCTACGAGAAAAATTCACTAGATATCATATTTAGATTTTATTAAAGTAAGGATAAAAGTTTACGTTTAGGAGAGCTTCCCCAATGACCTTGTCCTTGACATATATTATCTTGAACGACTTCCAAGATTTCAGCCATTGCTCGTTAAAAAGTTATTAACAAAATAAATTTAAGAAATAGCGTTTTCTTCTATTACATAAAACAAAAATTTTCTGTTTTAAAATAAATTTTTTGTTTCAAAAATAAAAATTGTCTTTGAAAACATTACTTTTTAACATAAATTTTACTTTTAAAGCAGAGAATTTATGATTTTGTAACGACTTCACGAGATCCATCTCACATCCCTTTCCTGCCTAGGGACATACAATTTTCCATGCGAAGCAAAGTCCATCCCACTTCCTTCCCATCCTCCCCTCCTCTCTGCTGAAGGGCGTGCGACTTTACATGTGAAGCGAAGCCCACCCCACCCCTGCTCAGAGGCATTCGATCTTCTAGACAGAGAGGGTGTAATGCAGATTGCAGATCTCTAGGTAGGAGAAGAGAAAGTGGAGTAGACCTTGCTTCACGTGGAAAGTCGTGTGTCCTTAGGAGATGGAATCCTTGGTAAGGGAGGATTGAGATGGAGTGGAACTTGCTTCGCGAAGAAAGTCGCGCGCCTTTAGGCAGGGAGGAGGTGGGTTAGATCTCGCTTTGCATGAAAAGAAGTACGATCTGAGGCAGGGAGCAGGTAGAGTAAACTTTGCTTCGCATGAAAAATTGTACGCATCGTGGCAGAAGATTGAGGTGAATCTCGCTTCACGTGGGAAGTTGTACTTCTTTAAATTACCAACCCCATATCTTTTCTCCTACTTAAAGTCGTTTGATTTTTTTAGCCCTGCAAAGCGGGGAAATAATTACCAATTTTGATTGTTGATAATTTTTTAATGTATAACGAGCAATGGCTGCTGATGTGCTACAATGTTTTGAATATCAGACACGAAAAAGAGAATCACCAGAGGAACACAAAATATAGGTTTTATTAATGTTACCGAAACCTCGTTGACTAGTGTGAAATAATGAACAGTAATACTTTTTAGTGCTTCTAACAATTTTTAATAATCATTTCCTTATGCAGAATATTAGTTAATATTTTTGTCATCCTTAAGTTGCGTTCAAAAATCCTATTAGCATTATTTGTGTTATTTTATCTTTATTTTATGTTCAATGAACGATAAAGATAGAATGACTCGAATAATTTTTTGATAGCGCCCTACTGAAAAAAATCATGTCACAACGTTACATGATGAAATCATATAATTAAAACATGTAAATCACATAACGGATTGTTCCAAATAATTTTTCCAAGTAATTTTTTAAAATAATGTAATTTAAAAAATCACATGATATTGGAAATAATTTTATCCATCATGTGATTTTATAATTATTGAATGTTAAAGAACTGAATGATAGAAATAAAAGAAAAAAGAACATATTGCCATGTGACTTTTCAAAATACGTAATTTTAAAGTCAGGTACTGATTTGGAACAATCTGTTACGTGATTTACATGTTTTAATTTCATGATTTCATTATGCAATTGTGTGATTTTTTTCAGTAGGGTGTCTCTTCTTATCATACCTTCTAAATTGTTTCAGGAAAATGCTAACGTTCAAGCTCCTCTTTCCGTCGAGTAACGCGATCTAAATTAAAAAGAAAACAATTGAAAGTATAACATATAGTATAAGATTCGTTATTCTTTACTGCAAAGCAAAATAACATTAAAGAAGAATAACCTCCGTCGGTTCACGACGACGTCGTTCAATATCGACTCCGGTGCCGTACGAGGTTGAGTAATTCGCTGGTAGTACCATTGGTGGCACTTGTTGACAGAATAAACCTTCCATCTCAGCCCAGTCTAGATCTGACATCGTGGAATTTTGGTAATCGTTCGCGACGAGGGACCAAATATTCCGTTTGCCAATCACCTACGATCAATGTGTTTGCTGTTATCTAAACAAATTATCTAGATAATTATTTATTGAAATGAAAAATATGTATTATCTCTATTATCTCCATTATCTTTAATTTAGATAAAAGAAATATTATATCTTTTTCAAATTATCTTAATATGTAGCATATATCTCTCAGTATAAGATTTAAAAACATCTTTCTTATAAGCCGGATGTTTTTATTATTATTTAATGTTCTCAGAATCGGGATTCGTAATTCTGTCCATCATTTAAAAAAGGAAATACTTTCAACTGAAATAATTTTATATTTAAAAGTTAAATCTAAAGAATTACGACATTCTTTCACTAATTATTAGTGATTGCGACAAATATTACTGCTGCCATTGAATTGGGAGTATGTCTACATAGAATTCGAAAGATCCGGATTCGAATCACGGTTGAATATTCTTCGCAATAAGTTATTCATAGTTTTTAAGATGCTTGTTAGTAATAAGTTATTAAAAAGTATCCTTCTATTGTATAAGATGCTTATTAGTATCAATATTATTAAATTGTCAATCTAATAACATTAATACTAATATATGATATTATTATTCTAATTCTATAATTCTAATCTGTAGACACGGTAGTGTCTCGGCGCTTATATTATACCTATAGTTTAATACTTTTGTGACACTATTAAAATTAAAGGAGTTAATTAGTGCCTGCGCGCCTCTTTATCATTACATTTGCTATATGCACATTTCTGAGATTGTTTGTCGCGCTCTTTAGTTATGAGCGTCCGACATCTCAATAACATGCAAACAGCAAGAGGGCAGTGGACGTGAATCGCGAAATTTGACCGAAAATTTGCAAATAAAGTCCAGCACTAATCTAATATATCAGCTGTCGAGGATTTAAATAATCCACATAGTATGTAATATCATAGTAATATTATATAATTACCAGAAATATATATATTACAATATAATATATAATATTATATTCTAATATATATATTATTTCTTGTAATTATGCAATATTACTGTGATATTATTGTTATTATGTGCTATATGGATTATTTAAATCCTCGATAACTCTCTTCTTAAATACCTTATGATTAGGTATCTTATTCCAGTTAATAGTCTTCATCTTTGTTTTAGGGGTAGGTATTTCTTGTTGCGGCAGCAACTTTGCGTGGTTAC